>MU225806.1:730992-763925 GCA_018584345.1 Thuja plicata | reverse complement strand
TTTTCCATTTTTTTTATCCTTCAGTATAAAACATTTGCTTCCAAAAACTTTGAAATATCTTACATTAGGTGCATATCCATACCATAGCTCATAAGGTGTAGCATTAGTACCTTTCTTGACTTGTACTCTGTTTAGGGTATAAACTATTGTACTTACATCTTCTCTCCAATATTTCTATGCAACATTCTTCTCCATCATTAGTGTTCTAGCATAGTCCATGATAGATCTATTTCTTCTTTCAACAATACCATTCTGTGGTGGTGTCCTAGGTGCAAATATATATCTTTTTATACCTCGGTCATTGCATAACATGTTAAACTCATTAGAAATAACTCACCTCGGTCAAATCTCAAACATTTTAGACTTTTGCCTGTCTCCTTTTCAACTTTTTCCAAGTACCACTTAAATAACTGGAATGCATTAGATTTTTCCTTAAGAAACATAACAGTCATCATTCTAGAGTAATCATCAACAAATAGAATAAAATATCTATCTCCACAGTAACTTTTCTCACCAATGGGACCACAAAGGTCAGTATGAACCAATTCTAGAATTTCCTCAGAAGTTTGAGTCTTGATTTTGAAACTAGATTTAGTCATTTTTCCCAATTAACATTGCTTACACATTGCCTTTTTAGGTTTCTTTAACTTAGGCATCCCTCTAACCTTTTTCAATTTTCTTATTCTTACCAAGTTATCAAAGTTTACATGACACAACCTTTTATGCCACAACCAAACATCATTATATTGTGCAAAAAAGCATGTCTCATCGGCTAATTCCAGATAGAACAAGTTACCTTTTGTTTTCTCCCCACTTCCAACTAGTTCTCCAGTGGCATCATAGATCTTTGCCTTCTTGTGATGGAATTCAACTCTGTAACTAGAAGTATTTAGCTATGCAACACTCAATAAATTATAGTTAAGATCATCAACCCAATATACATTTTCACATCTGATCTTGTCAGTCAAGTTAATTTATCCTCTCCCTTTAACAAGACATGGTGCATCATTACCAAATTTAACATAACCGCCATTACACTGATCTAAGGTTTCAAATTTATCCTTGTCGCCAGTCATGTGATGTGAACAACCACTGTCAATAATCTAATGGTCACCTTTACTCATATAAGAAAGTTGTGCAGCTTTATCATCATCATCATAATAATATTTCATAGCATCATACACAACTTCTATACCATTTTCATCAGAATTATCAGTTCCACTGTCAGAAGCTTCTTTGACTATATAGCAAGATTTCTTACCTTTGTATTTTTAATCCTTATACTTTTTGAAGTCTTAGTCATCCTTTCTATATTTGTACTTTTTTTCCCCTTCTTTCATCTTTATCATTCTTATCATGACATCTAGCAACAATATGACCAACTTTGTTACATGAAAAACAAATGATAGGAAGTTTACCTTTGAATTTTCCTTTTCCTCTAGATAGTCTTCTTGCCATAAGTGCCTCAAGTTATTTCAGATCATCATCTGTAGTGTCGCTGTCACTGTTTACACATTTCTTTCCTTTCTTTGATTTGTTAAGGACCAACTGGGATCTGAATGTGGAATCAATAGCTTGTGGAGTATAGTTATCAAAATTTGACATCTCAAATGCAGTAAGTCTGCCTACCAGACCTTCTAAAGTCAAATTGTTATTAGGAGTACATCTTAATTCTTGAATTGCAAAGAATCTAATAGCATATACAAGAAGAATATTTCTTAGTACATTTCTCATAATGGTGTTATCATCAATGGTTCCATTAGCTCCTCTAATAGCATTCACAACTTGTTTTATCCTACCACAATATTGAACTATATTTTCTCCTTCTTGCATTTTCATTTCATCAAACTTACCTCTTAAAATTTTAGATTTGGCTCTTAGCACATTTGTATCTCCTCCATAGATGGTTTCTAGGGTATCCCACATCTACTTTGCATTTGTACAGTTCTTTATGTCTTCAAATTCAGGATAGCTCAGGGATGATGCAATCTCCAACATTGCTTGATTGTGTTCCTTCTTTTCGCTTAATTGTTCAACAATGAGAGGTGTTGTTGGGACTACATAATCATGTTCAATATAGTGCTTAGTAGCATCACCAATACCATCCAGATGCAATTTCATCAAACTCTGCCATGCAGGGAAGTTATCTTTGTTCAACTTTGGTATCTCCTTTTTATACATCTTGATCTTTTGCTCCAAGTACCTTCAAACTATTTTCAAGAGACCAAAGCTCTGATACCAATTGTTAGGATGGATTTAGAATAACTGAGAGGGGGGGGGGGGGGGAANGGGGGGGGGGGGGTGAATCAGTTATCCCCAGGTCTAGATGTACCAATTGAAACTTTATAGCATTTTAAACAACTCAGATCTTCTCGGCAACAATAGCATAAGTCAACAACATAAATATGCAGTTTACTGTTCAAATGTAATCAACATGTATAAAATTAACAATAAAACACAACATAAACATTCACACAAGTTGACACCAACATTTAACATGGAAACCTAAATTGGGAAAAACCACCAGTAACATGCTACCAAGTTTTCACTCTTCTGAATTGAGCTCTACTAGGAGCCAACCCTGTTAAAGGTTACAAAACACATTGCTAAATGTGACCTGGTTAAAGGATTTAATCACCCTGTCAGGAGTGGCCTTGTTAGAGGTCTTAGAAAATTCCACCTAAATGTCACCTTGCTCAAAGGATTTATACAATGACTGCTAGGTCAACCTGGTTAAAGGATTTTTGATTGATACAATGGTTAGAAAGTAATCAGCAGGTGTGATCTGATACATATAACTTACTTTGCAAATCCATATCCAATTTAGCTCTTATGTTAATTCACTGAGTGGCCTCCATTCCCATTTCAATCTTCAGATCTGCTTGGAAATCTATCAAGCAATCACTTTCGCAACTCTCTACTTCTTTGCTCAACCTTCTTTGCTAGATCATGCCAATCAATTAATTAACCATGCAATTCTCTTGCATACACTTTTCACATACATACATCTCCTTGACTAACCCCTTGATGTTATCTTATACCTCTTCATCTAGGTAAAATAATTTTTTTCTGCTTAATCAAGATCGTAGATCTTAGGTTAGGTCAGACCCATCAGATCTTTCCATCATTTACATTTAATTTAATTCTCCAAATTAATCATTAATTAAATCTTGGATCTATGCATTAATTATGGTTACTCATGCATTTAAATAGTGTGGACCAATCGTGCTTATCCTTAATTAACTTTACATAATAAATTCAATTATGTCGGCCAGAGATCTCTAATCTCAACAATTACCAAAATACTGGTGCTCAACCAACATTGGTGCTCGATCGACACAAACTTCACTCGACATATACTATTCCTAGTAAAATGACATCTTGACTTAGTGTAATGGGTAAACAACACATTACTTTTCCAATGTGCAAACTGATCAAGTACCCTTGTAATTTCTCATAACTCATCCATTTCACTCAGTCTTCTTGTTATCCTTGCCTTCAAATCTTCTTCAACAATCAATAGATATGGTACTCAAACAGATAGCAATAGTCTCACCAGTTAAGGTTTGACATCAATGAAAAAACAACAATTGTTTACATTGTAGCTTTCCAACAGTGAGGAGTTTTTTTGACCAAGCAAGAGCCTCAAACAATTAAAATGTGAGGTGAGTAAAGTAAGATGCAAACCCTCCAAACATCGACAAAGGTGGAACAAGATGATCAAAGGATACAACATAATTCCAATACACAATGTAATACAAGGAAAAACCCACATAGAGAGAGAAAAGTGCTAAATAAAGTCCTTGAGTGTATAGTCTGATCCTAACCTTGTAGCTGTATAAGAACATAAATAACCAAATATATCCAAAGGGATGCTCCAAAAAGCTGATAAAGACCAAATACATATCCCAGTGGTCATGAAGATTGAAGCCTGCATTGAGACAAACAATAATGCAAAGTAATGTCCCAAAATGTGTGGACTGATTACACACTAATGATAATCAATTTTGCAGCTGGTAAAGATAAAAAAAGCCATACGTATCCATCCGAATGACAAGGATCAAAACTGGAAAAAAAATTCCAGTGATAGCATATGTTAGGATTAAGTAATACTGAGAGGGGGGTGAATCAATATTACAACACTTTATAAATAAATTTAACCAATTTAAACTTAACAAAGCAAGTATTGAAATAATAAGAACATGCACATAAAGTAGACAACTCATAACACCATAATTTGTTCATGAGGAAACCTTGGCGAAGGGAAAACCTTGGTGGGGATGATACCCAAAAATGATGCACTAAGAAGTATAATGTCTCTTTTAGGATACCTAGCCCTATTAGGAGCCAAATATTACATTTAGTACATATCCCCATTAAAGGATAGAAACCCTGTTAGGGGTATACAATGAGCACTGCTCTTACAAAGAAAAAGTGTTCTGTTAGAATGATTTATCAATATGAACAATACAAGCATATTTTATGCTTAAGCAGTTCCAATTATAGCTTGAATCATCTATTGTCTAATTCTAACATCACAATGCATCTACACATTCCACACACCACTTTGCATCATAAAATAACTTTATTTATATACTTGATCTCAAAAGATTCTTCCAGTCGGCTCACAAGAACATCACAAAATGTGTCCAACTCTTAACCAAATAAAAAATACATATTCAGAGATCATACATAAACATAAATAGGGTAGGATCCAATCCAAATCCAAAGTAGAACTTCTATATTCCATAAAATACTCCCTTAAACATTGCGATCATTAATCTTCCCTGTATCGCTGCTCTACTGTCTTCACATAACTTCAACATGATGTAACTCTGTCTAGTCAACTCCAAAATCTAAGAGACCTTAAATGAAGGTCTATTTTATCCCATAGTACACTCCTCTAAGATCTCATAACTTAATTCAATGCATACGGTGCTCACTAATCAAAACTATGTGACTGTACCCCATTAACTGCATCTTAGACTTAGTCATTTTTACAAAACTGAATATCTAAAACTGGATTGTAATTCAAGCGATCATGCCAATGATTAGTGTTTCCATAAATGACAACTTCTAAGATATGTTGATCAAGCCACTTGCCAACAATCTCCCCCTTTTTCATTGATGGTAACACTTAGTGAAAAATGACTAAGTGCTCAATACCAAACTACTGACCAAATGCATATTTTTCATACTCATTACTCCCCCTTTGATATCAATGGAAAATGTATAATCAAAATTGTATCTATATATACATCAAAATTTCAGAACTACACATTAAAAAATCATACCATGTGAAGTACATCTTGGAAAGAGGTTTCCAAGATCTTCACCTCTATTGTCCATGTATTCACCAAGATCTAACCAACATGAATCAAAGCATTCAGAGAAAAAGATGAAATCTCAGTGACCTTCATTCCTGTAGGCATGTCTTCAGTAAGAGATTTATTTTCTTTCTCCATATCAAAAAGGTGTTTTTCCAGAATGGATAGTTTCAAAGTCATTAGACTCCTCAACACACCAAATATTCCCAACACTCCCTTTCTCAGTCTCAAGCATACTAATTTTGTCCAACAACCTGGACACTTCCTTATCCAACTTAGTGACAGTTTGTGAGGATGACCCAAAACTCTTTACCATTGCATCATGTGTCCCTTTTTCATTCACAATGATGTCATCTATATTTTTTAGGTGCACAAAAGGATTTATACAGTAGCTATATAACTTCCTTCCATGAATTATACAAAACTTCACTTCAGTAATGATGTTGTATAGTATACCCAAATCCCAATTGATTGACTTACATATCTCTTCTAGCTTCGTATGCATGTAATCATTTCCATCTCTAACTACTGCAACCTTCTCTAAAGAGTCAAAGTGTACATCAAAGACATCAAGGGATTTTTTTAAGATATCCACTATATCATTTCCTTGGAAAGTGATTGGTAGCGGTAGAAGTTTTTTGATACTATTAGTTGCTCTTTCCAATACCTTTGACTTCTTTTCTGATTTCTATTCTTATCTCTCCTTATACTTAGCAAAGACTATGTATGATATCTTCATTAATTCATCCTCATCATACCATCAACATCATTACTTAGAGGTTTATCGCCACTTGCCATAAATAAAGTTGAAGAAACAAGAATAGATACATTTGTTTCTTGTTTGATTTCAACCTTTGTTTCTGATTCCTTCTTTTCCACAACTAAGATTTCTTTTATATCTGCCTTGGTGGCTTCTTCCTTCTCTATCCCAATCAGATTAAATGTAATTTTTTCATCGCTTCCATCAATATCAATAAAAATATCTATATTCCCTTGAAAAGGGTCACTTGTATCCCACGAACTATCCAAAGACACAGACACACCAACACCAAAGAATTCTGGTTGCTTGACTGTACTGAAAAACTGATTGCTATCATCTCCATCCTTAGGTGAATCAATATTTATTTCTGTAGGTTTGGAGGAATCTCCTCTTAGAATAGTTTTGGGCTTAGTAGCCTTGGAATTAGGAGGTGAAGGCTACTCAGGTTCTATCTCCATTATTACCTTATCAATAGCTTTATTTGTATCCTCTATGACCTCATCATACTTCCTCCCCCTAATTTTTATTAATCTTGCTTTCATTTTCAGCAGGGGTTTTATGGCTTTTAATATCATCTCATGTTAATCATATGAAACAACTAGTAGCATATCATCTATGGATTTCCTTCTTATCTTTTCATTTTCTGTGAGAGCTAACTACTTCCTAATCTCTATTTTTGCATACAAATCCTTAGGAATGCTTCCTTCAATTTCAAGAAGATTCTTTTAGAATATTAACATATGATCAATGAAAAAGTCTTCAATCATAATTTTATCTTTCCCATCATACCTCTCATAGTATCTAGGTAGTTGATTAAGCTTTCCTTGATCAATAATTATCTTTGCCAGCATCTTTAGATCTGGTTTCCAAAGATGTCTTTCCTCTATTTTCTTCTCTTCTACTTCAGGCCTCTGTCTTTTAGGTGGTGAAATCTATTTGGAGGACCTTGTTTTTCTCATAGGGATCTCTTATGTTTTCTTTGTCTGCAATATCCTCTTGGGTGGTGTAGGGGTAGTATCAGGTACATCAACCATAGTAGGAGGTGGAATAGTTGTTTGCATAACTTCTCTAGTTGATAAGGAAGCTAAGTGAAGTTAATATAAAGGTTAGATCAGTTATAGAGTTTTTCATTGATGTCAAATAGTCAAATAAGAAAATTATTAACTAGCGAAGAGAAGGAAGTCGTATCAATGTAAGGAGGTTAGCTATCAGAAGCTGACAACTATCGGTAAAAGGAGAAATCATGATGCAACTGACAAGGAGGAAGAAAATGAAAACAATTTAATAAGATGATTAAGTTATGATCATTTGATCTAGGTTTAGAATTTTTTGATAACAATTATCTACTTAAGGAAGAAACAAGAAGAAGTTTGGTATCATGACAGAGAAGAAGACAAGAAATCAGTTGAACAAAGGAACTAATAAGAGAAGGATTGTTGTGATCAGAGAAGATGATACATATGATTGAAATGATATGTTATTGTATTAAGGAACTTTATTGGATATGATATAGCAGAGATAGTGCAAACTATAGATCATTTTGTAAGTTGTTACTCTTTAATAATTGTGATTGTAAAATCCTTGATCGGGTGACCCTAACATGTCTATTGTAAATCCTTTAATAGGTTTTCATTCTCAAAAGAGTGTCTAAAATCCTCTAACCAGGTTACTCCTAACAAGGAAGAATACTTTAACAAGTCTCTAGGTAAATCCCATAATTGGGTAGCATTGAAAAGTGCTTTTGTAACCCTTAACTGAGCAAGCTCTTAACTAGGCGTATTTTAGATGAGTACAAAATTTGTGGACACTAATATCACACAGTGGTTTTTAACCCTAATTAGGTTTCCACAAGATAAATGTTGGTGTTTATGTTATCTGGTTTTTTACTTTATGTTGCATGGATGTTTAATGTTATGATTAATGATAACACTGTTATAGGTTATAAGCTATAATCGATAAATCTATTAAGAGAAGATAAGAGATTGGGTTTTAAAGGTTAAGTTGGTGATTAATGATTCACCCCCTCTCTCAGTAACCTTTCCTATACCTACAATTGACATCAGAGATTTGGTTCCCTGATTTGGAAGCTTAATCGCTTAGGGTAAAGATCTCAAGATGTATTGGAAGGACACACCTAAGCTCAACATGAATGAAAATGAATTTGGAATGTGGGAAAGTAGGATGAAATTGCACTTTTAAGACTCTCAGATAATACAATGTATTTTCTCATGAATTAATATGTACAGCCTATCGATGTAATTACCAATGCATAGAAGAAAGAGAAGCTTATTCATAACTCTGTGATGATAGAGCTCGCAAGCGCATTGCACAACTCTGAGTATGTTGATATTCAAGATCTACCCTCAACCGAGAAGATTTGGGATAAGATGGTACAAGTACATGGTGGAGATGAACATGTCTTATAGGAAAAGGTTGAAAAGCTAAAAGAAAAATATGACAAAATGAAAATGCAAGACCAAGAAACAATTGCACAATAAGGAACCAGGATAAAAGAAGTTGTCGCATCCATTAAAGGGGCTGGTGGAAAAATATAAGAAAGTGATGTTGTAAGTAAAATTCCTAGAGCTCGTAAGCGCATTGCACAACTCTGAGTATGTTTATATTCAAGATCTACCCTCAACCAACCAGATTTGGGATAAGATGGTACAAGTACATGGTGGAGATGAACATGTCTTATAGGAAAAGGTTGATAGACTAAAAGGAAAATATGACAAAATGAAAATGCAAGACCAAGAAAAAATTGCATAATAAGGAACCAGGATAAAATAAGTTGTCGCATCCATTAAAGGGGCTGGTGGAAAAATATAAGAAAGTGATGTTGTAAGTAAAATTCTCAGAGCACTACCACACATGTATTCTATTAGAGTTTCTTCTATACAAGAGTCAAGGACAATTGATAAGAGTAAGATCACAATTGATTCACTTATTAGTAGGCTTACAACATTCAAATTAAGTAATTTTTACAATAGCCAACCTACTAGTGAATTTTTACAATAGCCAACCTACTAGTGAAGTTGCATTTCAAGCTACAGCTAATGTTGGATCATCTAGAAAAGGAAAGATTTTTGTTTATGAATCTGACAAATATGAAGGATTGGTAGATGAGGAGAAAGAGTTGGAAGATCTTGAAGCTTTGATTGCTAGGAGGTTTCCTAAAGGTAAAGGAAGATACAAAGGAAAAATTTCTATTGCAGGTTGGAATTGTAGACAAATTGGTCATTTTGCACACAGATGTCCTAACAAACCGAAAAAGGAACATGATGAAGAAAAGAAAGACAAATACAAGAAGTAAAAATATTTCTCTCAGAAGAACAAAAATCTATGCCACATTACTAAAGAATAAGAAAATGATTACAATAATGATGGAGATGATAATGATGAGGAAGTAGTGTTTGTTTCTATAAAGGAAGACCACTCTACCAACAACACTGATATCAAAGAAGAGAAAGCTTTGATCTCTAATGTGAACTGTAACAATTATTGGATCATTGATAATTATTGTATGCACCATATGACTGGAGATAAAGATTGATTCATAACCATGGAAAAATGTGATGGATGTACAATTACATTTGGAAATGGTTCTCCCTGCATGATTAGAGGTAAAGGTATTATTTCTTTAACTGATGATATTACTTGTGATGATGTTTACTGGGATGATGGATTGAAATATAGTTTTTTAAGCGTGTCTTAGTTGAATAACAAAGGATTCAAATTTAAATTTAGTAATGGAAAAAGAAAAATATTTGAGAAGACTGGAAAGCTGATTAGTACTGGTGGACAAACAAGAGGTAATCTTTTCAAATTGAATACTACACTTGGTCATTGTTTGATTGCTAAAGTTGAGGAAAGGTGGTTATGGCATAAGAGATTGTGTCATGTGAACTTTGATAATTTTGTAAAGGTTAGAAAAAATAAAAGTGTTAGAGGTATACCAATACTGAATAAGCCAGAGAATGCAGTATTCAAAGAATGTCAGTTAGGTAAGATGACTAGTTCAAGTTTCTCAAGAAAAGTATACTCTACAGAACATATCTTAAATTTGGTACATAGAGATTTGTGCATACCTATAAGTACATAAATCTATAATGGAGAAAAATACCTTATATTGTTTTTCGATGACTACTCAAGCATGATGTTAGTAATGTTTTTAAAAGTTAAGTCAGATGATTTCCACATATTGTTTAAAACCTATAAATCTAGAGTTGAAAAAGAAATTGGAAAAACTTTGAAATGTATTAGATCAGATAGAGGTGGTGAATTTACTTCTAGCAAATTCAATGAGTATTGTGAAGATAATAAAATCAAGAGACAATTGACTGCACTGAGAACACCTCAATAGAATAGAATTGTAGAAAGAAGAAACATATCTATTGTTGAATGTGTCAGAACACTGTTAAATAAAAAAGTAGTTGTACATAAATTTTGGAGAGAAGCTATTAGCACTGCTGTATACACATTGAATTGGGTACAACTCAAGAAAAGGAAAAAAGAGGCACCTTATGAAATCTAGTATGGTTGAACACCTAATGTTAGTTATTTCAGAATATTTGGAAGCAAATGTTATATAAGAAATATGATAGAGATGAAAATCTTGATAGTAAAAGCGATGAAGGAATATTTATAGGATACTCTACTAAGAGTAAAGCATTCAAGTGTTTAAATAAAAGAACAAATAAGATCATTGAAAGTGCAAATGTAAAGATTGATGAATTCTCAAAATAGAATGAAGACAATAGTGGAAAGCAACCAAAAGGATACAATGAATTGATTTACTTTGAACTTGAAAAATTAGAAACATAATAAGAAAATACAGGCACCGATAACACCACCGCTAAGTGAAACATGTAATAGAAATGAATGAATTCAAACTATGGAACCTGTAACACCAAGAAATATAAGGATTAATCACAGCTTGATAGATATACTAGGAGATAGAAGTGATGGAGTATTAACTAGAAGTCAATTAAGAACCAAGAATACTACATGTCTACTATCGAAGATGGAACTGAGATTGGTAAAAGATGCACTAAAAGATGAAGACTGGATACAAGCAATGAAAGAAGAGATTGAACAGATTGAGAAGAACAAAACATGGTTGTTAGTTCCCAGACCTAAAGATAAAAATGTTATAGGAACAAAATGGGTTTTCAGAAATAAAATTGATGAGAATGGTGAAGTAATAGGAAATAAAGCTAGATTGGTTTGCAAAGGTTATGTACATGAAGAAGGATTAGATTATGGTGAGACTTTTGCACCTATTTCTAGATTGGAAG
This sequence comes from Thuja plicata, assembly GCA_018584345.1. Lineage (NCBI taxonomy): Eukaryota > Viridiplantae > Streptophyta > Pinopsida > Cupressales > Cupressaceae > Thuja > Thuja plicata. The sequence goes on along the minus strand of MU225806.1, from coordinate 752,541 downwards.
GAGTCAAAATATTACTGGCTTAAACAACATATAAAGGATTTAAAGTTTATTAGATGGACGTTAAATCGACATTTATGAATGGAATACTAGAAGAAGAAGTCTATATTGAACAACCTCAAGGATTTGATGTTGACCAAGGTAAGGATTTGGTTTACAAATTTCATAAAGCATTATATGGTTTGAAGCAAGCCCTATGAGCATGGTATGAGAGACTACATTCATATTTAGCTAAAATTGGATTTGAAAGAACTAATGATAATAGTAATGTGTATTTGGAAACTGAATGTGAAATCAAAGTTTTGATTGCTGAAATATTTGTGGATGATATAATCTTTGGAGGAAATGATTTTCTTAGTAAATATTTTGCTAAAGAAATGAGGAAATAATTTGAGATGTCTATGATTGGAGAAATAAAAATATTCATTGGTTTACAAGTACAATGGATGACAAAAGGTATTTATATAACTCTTTCTAAGTACATTAAGGAGATATTGAAAACTTCTAGAATGGAAGATTCAAAACCTATTAGTACACCTATGGTTACCAGTTGTAAACTATCAAAAGAGGATGATTCTAAGGAAGTGAATGGAACATTATACATATCAATGATTGGAAATCTACACTATGTTGTTCACAATAGACCTAATATTGCACATGCAATTGGAATAGTTGCTAAATTTTCATCTGATCCTAAGGATTCACATATGATTGCAGTTAAGAGGATATTTAGATATCTTAAAGGAACATAAACTTATGGTTTATGGTATGAAAGGAAAGGATATTTTAACTTTCAAGCATATAGAGATGCAGATTGGGATGGAAATATTGATGACAGAAAAAGTACAAGTGGAGGAGATTTTTATTTGGGAAGAAAATTAGTGTCTTAGACAAGCAAGAAGAAGAATTGTATTTCACAATCTATAGCCGAAGCTGAATATGTTGTTGCTTCCATTAATTGTCAGCAAGTATTATGAATAAAAAAATATTAGAAGGAATACATGAGAAAGTTGAAGAACCTATTGTTATACTTTGTGACAACACAAGTTCTATTAATATATCAAAGAACCTGGTAATGCACTCAAAGACCAAGCATATAGCCATTATCATTTTCTAAGGGAGAAATTACTTGATAAAAAGGTAAGATTAGAATACATTCCTACAAAGGAACAAGTTGCAGATATATTCACTAAACCACTACCTAAGGAGAGCTTTGAATATTTAAGAGGTAAACTAGGGGTCCTATCCCTATTGAAAATGAACTAAAACTAGATGCAGTATGTGCCAGTTCATAATATTCTAACAAAATATGTTGTTACTCAACTGATAGAGATGATCATGAAGACCGAGGTCAGAGGTATACAAGATTGTAGAAAGGATTTGATCAGTTGTTATTTTTTCATTGATGTCAAGCAATTGATTTCTGGTTCATAATGAATTGCCATAGCTTTCGGAATTGATTTAATAGGGAAGTTAATATAGATCAGACAATGATAAGGTACTATAGAGATAAAAAATTTCTACTTTATCAAGTTGGTAAAGCAGATTGGGCAAGTCCTTAAAATAAAAATTTTTAGTTTCCGAGCAAGATGAAGTCTGTTAGTAAAGGGTTGTGTAATTTGGTCAAGACACCAAGACAATGAGGCACCTAGTGCATGTTAGTTACCGAGCCAAGAGTTAGTTACCGAGTGGAAAAATTGTTAGAAACAAGGATAAGAACACATTTAATGGAGATCCACAGTGATCTAGAAGATTCCAAGGATGGAGAAGAAGTTAGTTACAAGATCTACGCACATGAAAATTTAAGGTAAATATCTATGGTAAATATTAAGTGGAAAAACTGATGATACTGATTCTAAGAAAAGTGCAAGTCCCAAGGAGATGCTAAGTGCTTCATCGAGTATCAAATTAATTGAATCAAGTTCAAAAAGTTGATCCAATGGATGAGAGTGATTGAAGGAAAACCTAATCAAGGAGATTAAGAGGAAAAATAGAGTCTATTTAAAGGATGAATTCGTATAACACAAAGGCTAGCAAGTTGAAGTATGGATGTGCTACCGTGTAATGTAGTGAAGAACAAAAGGATAAATATAAGTCTAGAGTAGAGATAGATGAAGTATTGATGCCAGTAGTCTAAGAGAGCATAAGGGATCTGATAAAGCAAGAGGTAGTTGCAGTTTAAAAGTTTAAATTCTATATTGTTGCTTATTTACATATGTAACAAAGAAATCTCTTAACTAAGTGGACTTAACAGTCTTATTGTAAAATCCTTGAGAAAGGTGACATTCTAAAAGAGTGTTTAAAGCCCTCTAACCAAGACACTCCTAACAAGGTGAAGATCTTAACGGGTCTGAGGTAAATCCTATAACAGGGTCACATATAACAATGTGCATTGTAATATTTAACATGGTTGGCTTTTAACCAAGCATACTTCAGAAGAGTATTTTTATTTTGTGGGTGAAAATTCCCACATATGTTTTTCCCAAATTGGGTTTCCTCATTAAATCTAGTGTTATGTGCATTGAATGGTTTATGTCCATGATATTTACTATTTACTCAAGTTGTTGATTGAGTTATTGGTGATTTGGTTGCCACTGTGGTTTTTTTACTGAGTTGAATCAGTGTTAAGTTTTAAGTGTTTAAGTTATCATAGTTTTCTGATTCAGGCCCCTCTAAGTAAACCAACATATCTTAAGTATGAATTGATGTACATGCAAACTACTCTATGGGGGAGCAGTCTAAGAAAGTAAAAGAAAAAAGAAGAAAGCAAAATCAGAAGAAAAAACAGTAAGGTTGATCACCTTTGGCATTGTTGTCAAAGGGGGAGAATAAAGAAACATGGGAGAATAAAGAATCAGAGAATATACATAACTGAAAGATCAGTATAGACAAAAGGTATAGAGATGGTGGATCACTAGAATTTTGCCAAAGTTTTCCAACAATGCCAAAGGGGGAGATTGTTGGCATAACTAGTCTAGTTGATAAGGAAGTTAAGTGAAGTTAATATAAAAGTTAGATTAGTTATAGATTTTTCCATTTATGTCAAATAGTCAAATAAGAAAAGTATTAACAATCAGAGAGAAGGAATTCTTATCAGAGTAAGGAGGTTAGCTATCGGAAGCTAACATCAATCAGTTAAAAGGAGAAATCATGACGCAACCGATAAGGAAGAAGAACAGGAAAATAATTTAATAAGATGATTAAGTTATGATTTTTGGATCTAGGTTTAGGATTTTTCGATTAACTTCTACTTAAGGAAGGAACAAGAAGAATTTTAGTATCGTGATGGAAAAGAAGACACAAAATTAGTTGAAAAAGGGAACTAATCAGAGAAGGATTGTTGTGATCAGAGAAGAGGATACATAGGATTGAAATGGTATATTATTATATTAAGAAACTTTATTAGATATGATATAGTAGAGATAGTGAAAACTAAAGATCATTTTGTAAGTTGTTACTCTCTAATAATTGTGATAGTAAAATCCCTTATCAGGTGACCCTAACAGGTCTAATGTAAATCCTTTAACATGGTGTCATTCTCAAAAGAGAATCTAAAATCCTCTAACTAGGTTACTCCTAATAGGGCACAACACTTTAACAGTTCTCTAGGTAAATCCCATAAATGGGCAATGTTTAACAGTGCTTTTGTAACCCTTAACCAGACAAACTCTTAATCAAGCATATTTCAGAAGAGTACAACATTTGTGGGAACTGATCTCACACCTTGGTTTTTTTCCCTAATCAAGTTTCCACAAGATAAATACTTGTGTTGATTTTATTTGGATGTTTAATTTATGTTGCATGGATGTTTAATGTTATGATAATCGATAACATAGTTATAGGATAATTAAGCTCTAATTGGTAAATCTATTAAGAGAAGATAAGAGATTGTGTTTTAAAGGTTAAGTTGGTGATTACTGATTCACCCCCCCTCTTAGTAACCTTTCCTATACCTACAATAATAACCTTTACATTTTATGGAGGAAGGGATGCATGAGCAATGCTCACCAATCCAGAAACACCTTCTGCCATCTTTTTCCTCACCTCTTTCATCCCATCTTTGGTAATACCTACCTTTGCTGCAAGATTGTCAACTACATTCTCAAATTTCCTCTTCCTTTCTTCTCTAGTTTGTTCCTCTTTGATCTTGGCTTATTTTTCTTCATATGTTCCCCATGTTTCTTCGGAAGGGTCACTCTCAGAAGATAAGACATGTTCTACTTGTATAGTTAGAATTTTTGCACTGACCTCATAACCCATAGGGTAACTCCACTTCTTCCTATAGTCTACTACCTCAAAGAATACAAAATTAGTTTCAACCATGAAAAAAATTGTATTATTTTATTTCTCAATAATTTATTTAGGTATTCTTACTCTTTCCTTCATTTGCCTTTGCAAAATTTTGAACGTGGAAAATGATTATTCATCTACCCAAGTGCTATTATGTCTCCTATAACTATTTTTAATTTGAATGCCAATAGATTCATTGTCTTTCCATGCCCTAGGGTGCATTCCAAGAAATTTATGAACTATATGAATATAGATATGCATTAATAATGATTCAAACCTAAATGCCTTTGATTCGTCTCGATTGATTTTCTTGACATTCTCTAGGAATTAGTGTCTAAGAAGCTTGCATAGACTATAATTTACATTCTCCTTCACCATCTTATATTCCATCATAATGAATCCTATGGAAACCAAATTAGGTCGGTTGTAGTAATGAATTTTATACCCCAAAATCATAGAAATCAACCTCACATCTTACTGAAAGATGTCAGCTATGGTCATTGCCCTCTTATCCCATTTGTAGTGTGTTTTAGGGTTTCTAGATGTTCTTCTTTTCAACATGGATAATATTTTACAATCCTATTACGTCATGGATCAACTCACTGGTAATATTAACAGGTTGCTTACCTATCTAGAGAAACTGATCATGAACTCTACTAAGAAAAATCTTGATTCACTCTTCTTTGTCAAACTCATAAAGTTCCTCCATTCACATAATACTTAGGTTCTGTAAATGAGAGAACTCATCCTTCCATTTCCCATCCTCCTTGATCATGTCTTTCATCTCTTTGAAGATCTCAAAGTCTCCCAGCGAATGATACTTGTAGTGAATGTATGCCCTAATGTTCTCCACAAAAAGCATGTCGTAGGGTGTTTGTGAAAACATTCCTTTGGGATCATCTTAAGTGGAATTTAAAGGATGTTTCTTGAATTTGTACCTTGGTCATTCACTAACATCAAATACCAATGGAGTATCCATAGTGGTCAAAGCTCACAAGTGATCAAAATGCCTTTTTCTCGACGAATATGGGTATGCACGCTCAATGATCATAAAGAAACTCCTTAGCTTCGTTTATTCTTTGATCTCCTTCAACTCTTCTTGAATAGTGACAATTTCTCCCTTAATGATTTGGTTGTATTTATCTAATTCATGATACTTGATCCTGTAATCATCAAGTTCAAACTGCATCTTTCCCATATGCACATTTGCATTCTTCAATATTTCTTTAAGTTTTGTCTTTTGATCTTTCTCATGTTTTACTTCTTTAGCCATCTAAATAGTGGTAGCTTCACATTCATGCTCCAATGCCTCTTTTTCTTTTTCAAGCTGCTTAATCTGATAAGATGTATCATTATCAAATTCATCCTGAATTTTATCCATAAGATCTTGTCTTTGGTTCCTGGAAAGTTCAAGTTATTCCTTAAGCTTCTTTATGAATCCCTCAGTTCTTCTCAACTTGAATTTCAACTCAGCGTTATCAAAAATTTCCTTATCAAGGTCTTCAAGTGTTGCCTCAAAGTTTTCTTCCAAACAAGTTAAATCCATCTAGATCTCCCTTAAACTATTATGCTTTCTCTCCAATGGCCACACACTTTGATACCAATTGTTAGGATTAAGTAATAGTGAGAGGGGGGTGAATTAGTATTACAACACTTTATAAATAAATTTAACCAATTCAAACTTAACCAAGAAAGTACTAAAATAATAAGAACATGCACATAAAGTAGACAACTCATAACACCATAATTTGTTCACGAGGAAACCCTGGCTAAGGGAAAACCCAAGTGGGGATGATACCCACAAATGATGCACTAAGAAGTATAGTGTCCTTGTTAGGAGACCTAGACCTGTTAGGAGCTGAATATTACATTTAGTACATATCCCTATTAAAGGATAGAAACCCTATTAGGGGTATACACTGAGAACACTGCTCTTATAAAGGAAACTTGTTCTGTTACAATGATTTATCAATATGAATAATACAAGCATCTGATATGCTTAAGTAGTTCTAGTTATAGCTCACATAATATGTTGTCTAATTCTGACATCACAATGGTTCTACACATTCCACACACCACTTCGCATCATAAAACAAATTTACTTATATACTTGATCTGAAAAGATTCTTCCAGTTAGCTCACAAGAACATCACAAAATGTGTCCAACTCTTAACCAAATAAAAAATACATATTTGACGATTATACATAAATAGAAATAGGGTAGGATCCAATCCAAATCCAAAGTAGGACTTCTGGATTCCACAAAATACTCCCTTAAACATCGAGACCATTCATCTGCCCTTTATCGCTGCTATACTATCTTCACATAAATTCAACATGCTATAACTCTATCTAGTCAACTCCAAAATCCAAGTGACCTTAACTAACGGTCTATTCTATCCCATAGTACACTCCTCTAAGCTCACATAACTTATTTTTATGCATACGGTGCTCACTGATCAAAACTGTGTGACTCTACCCTATTAACTCCATCCTGGACTTAGTCATTTTTACAAAATTGAATATCCAAAATTGGATTGTACTTCAAGAGATCATGCCAGTGAGTAGTGTTTCCATAAATGACAGCTTCTAAGATATGCTTATCATGCCACTTGACAACAGGATAAAGCTATACCTTGTAGTTGTAAAAGAACATAAAAAACTAGATACACCCAAAGGATGATCCAAAAAGAAGATAAAGACCATGAATATCTCCTAGTGGCCATGAAGGTTGAAACCCAAAGTAATATGAAACAAATTTTTTGAAACTCATCAACCCTATCAACCATCTATCCATGTGAATAAATGACGCTCATCACAAGATCTGATACCACCTAGACAAATCAAAATGTGGAATTCTCCATAAATTCATTAGAATGAGTAGAAGCAAACCTGATGACAACCACCCTTTACATAGATGGATACATGGGATAGGAATAGATCCATAAACTCAAAAACTTTACAAGTAATCATTTTCATCTTAAAAGATATAAATACCTCCCTGAAATGGAAATTTGAATAAAAGTAATAAATACCTCCCATAGGAAATGGTGAAGCAAAGATGTCCTATATTTAAAATCTCATATGGTAAGATCAAGACTAGAGAAAACCAACAAAAAATAGTTAATGCACATGTGGGGAATATAAATAAATAATTAATCTTTACTTATTTATGAGAAAAACAAATAGTTTCATTAAATAAATATAATTTATTTAATTATGAGAGGAAAATTGATTTAATTATTTCATAAATGTAATAATAACAATAATACTAATAAGAATTTACTTAAATAATATGACTATTTAATTAAATATAATGACACAGGGAATAATTAAATAATGTTTGAGTATTTAATTACTTTATAGATGAATAATTAATGAAATAGTTAGGTAATTAATTAAAATCACTTAATTATGAAATTATAGAGAAATGACGATTTTGAGTTTAGATTATAGTAGGACACAAATTAATTAAATAATAAATATTATTTAACAACTTAAGATGAATGTTAGTAAACTTATTGCATTAAAGCAATTAGTCATTTTTAAGTGTCTACATTTTGGCCCTCTTTGATATAATGCATTGTCAAGTGTTATTGCAAAGAATACAAATTATGTCGTAGTATGCCCCTGTTAAAAATCATCAACAACCAGTTACTATGGCACCCCCTCAAGGAAAGGAGCAAAAAAATGGAATAGAGGGATCCTTTTGTTGACATCATGACCAGGATCAAAACACAATTTACGGATTGAGAAACAAAGGTGATATGAGAAAAGTTATGGATCCTGGAAGGTAAAATACATCGCCACTAATAGAAATCCAAGGTGTGCACATCCATTAAGGTGGATTGGGGGGTATAAAAAGGTTTTGGAGGGTCATTTTCAATTCATTGTGCGCATTGAGATTTTGGATATATAGGAGTGGAAAGAGTAGTTTCTGAGCATTTAAAGTACCATGGTGGGCTTCGAGGATGGAGTGCATATCGATGATCAATTAAGGACTTATCAGGGGCCACCTGAAACCCCACCTCTAGTAATTTTTGCACTTTTTGCTTGTGTTTTTCCTCATTTTTCATCCTCTTTTCTATTTTAGGTTAGAAAATCTTGGGCTGAAATGACACACTCGTAGGTCACAATCGACACACTTGTAGGTATGAAGCAACACACTTAGTTTTAGGACTTTTAATAACTGGCTCACACTTAGAGGGAAAATGACGCTCTTGAGATGTTCGTTCACCGCACTTAGGAGACTGATGCAACACACTTGCCTGTAAAATTTGATATAATAATTAAGCTGCATATGGCTATTTGAACCAATGCACTTGGTTTACTAAATAAAAAATGAATTATTTCTAGATGAAATGAATTCATTTTTTTTCATTTTTTTTGGATTTTCTGTTGACTGGAATAAATTTTTAGTATGCATGTGGATAAATGAAATAGCATAGATGTATGGTAGACTTAAGCGACTACATGCAGAATGATTGTGTTCCTTTATTATATATGTAGATTAGGGATGATGTGCTCATGATATGAGAGAGTCATCCTAACCAGCTAGCATATAGACATAGACAAACTGATGAGGAGTGTAAGCACTTAGATAGCCTGTGATTATAACATGTTACATTGATGTATGAGATTAGGGAAAATATGTGCCTTGTTATTGATTTGTATCAGGGATGACACTCATATAATTCTTCCTTCCACCTTCCTATGGGAGAGTGCATGGTGACAGTGGAGGACGTATATAGGATTTTGAGGATTCTTATTCACGGGGAAAGAGTAGCATACCCATTTTGGATTGGGAGAGTAAATTTATGTGACCTATTTGGTTTTTAGGTGGATGAGTTGGGTATTCATGGATATGAGATCAGATGGTGACAAGACATGGTGGGATACGATTCATACTTCACAATGTTGTGTGTAGTGGTGGTAGGTATTTTGGTAGCAAATAGGAGAGGGCATGGGTTTCTTGTTGGGTAGGGGGAGAGTTTTAGTGAGATGTGATAGTGGGGGACAGTATACACATGGGAACCATGTGTTCTAGGTATGTTATATCATCAACTTCATGACATAGCCTACCATGGATCACAAAGTTTGGGATGCATGGGCATACTTTTACAAGTGTGGTAATTTGAGAATTTTGTTGTATTTCATTTGATTTTTGATAGACCAATAATACAACTTGAATAACCTTACGTACATTATTATGAGGCATTTGTTCATAGACAAGTGGAACACACTATATATTGGAGATATTTATTAGATACTCTGAGGGACTTTAGATGGATATCATATGTTGGATGTCTAATTTTGGATGGGTAGGATGAGCATCTCCAATTTTATCAACAAGAGAGGTATTTGATTGGGAGACCTACTTTGTATTCTTTTATTATTGAGATAGAGTAACCTGATAGGGTTTTGAGATAGTTTGGAGAGAAGAAGGGAGTGTCGATTGGTTTTGCATAGTTTTCTAGTTGTGTGATGGATGTCAGAGGATGGGTACTTGTTATCCCTATATAGACTATAGTGGCACAGTTTACCACATTGGCACCATTGAGATAAAAATGGAGGTCATTTATTAGAGATGCAAGGATGACTGTAGAGTATGATTTCTGGTGGACAACACACATCCCTATACCATATATAGATCTGGGAGTACCATTCCCCATTGATATGCATTGATAAGCACAAAATTTGAGGGGGAGACATGGGAGACATGGTAGGAGATCTCGATGGGGTGGTCGAGGAGGGAGAGGACGAGGTGATAGTTGGGGAGGTGATGGTAGTGATGTTAGTAATAACTAAGAGGGGGGGTGAATCAGTGGCCTAAAAAATCAATCCTTAAATCAACCCTTTAAACTTATAACCACAAATTATATCTCAAGTTATTATGTCCCTACAAGATGCATGCCATGAAATACTAATAATGATTAACTGTCTATCAGTTTTCTTTGTCAATCCTTATTCTTTCTTGATTCCTGATAAGCAGTATAACTATTTACCAAAAATTAGTAAATAAGTAGAGTGTACCAATCATCTAGAATAATGTGAAATGCAAAACAATAAAGTAATGACTCATAAACACATAAAACATGGATTTTAACATGGAAACCCTATTAAGGGGCAAAACCACTGGGACCGATACCCCAAATTTTCACTCTTCTGAAGTGAGCCCTGTTAAAAGCTAACCCTGTTAAAGGTTACAAACACACTGTTAAGTGCGACCTTGTTAGAGGATTTTATACATATAGGTTGTCACTTTGTATTAGGCATCTATTGCTACCATCCTTGAATCAATATCTTTCTTAGACTGTCAATAGGTATCGGGCAAGTCCAATGCTACTTTCATAAATCAACCTTTTTTGCACTCCTTGAGATGAACCTCAATATATAGAAGACTGTTAAGTCCTACTCGGTTAAGAGACTTGATGCTTCAATGGTTAAACTAAAACACTATGACGTGTTCATATTGCAACTCAAATTGCAAATTTTTAGATCTATTTAAGTACATTACCTCTCTGACAAATGTATCAATTCAATCCTTGTGCTCCATGCTTTCTACTCTGTGATGTTGTGCTCACTGTTCATCAGTGTCTATAGAATTCCTTAGCTCTTCCTTCAACTTGTTTGATTAGTATTGCATGAAGTTGTTCTTCATTAGTTTCTCTTCAACATCCTCTTATTTTATTCACTCCCCTTAATCCCCTTTGAGAATGAATTAAGCTTGTCTCTTATACAGACATAATATTCATTGTTTCTTGATTCTTAATTCTTGGTGTGATAAACAATCCAACCAATTAGATTTAAAGCATAAATCCTGATTTGTCTCATATATATCTTCTTGCCAACTGTACAAATCAGCTTTAAATCAATCGCTTATCTTTGGTCGAATAAAACAAAGTAGACAACCAGTTAAGTCTATATTTAGCTCTGCCAGCTAGATATTTTGTCATTTTATGAACTCTCTATTATGTCGGTCACCACTTCAGTTAGTCATCAGTGATAATTGATTGTTCCATCAGTGTGACTTTAGTTGTCATCGTGATCTCTATCCTTGTCTTCTTCGTCAGGCAACACTGAAATTTTGTCTGTCGGGTTACTCTGTGTCTTTCTCAGCGGTCAACATTGTAACTCTACTTGTTAGTAATGCTGTGATTTTTCTTGGGTTATCACTATGACTTTGTTCTTTTACTCTGTCCATCGGGTGCACTCCGTTGGTGTATATAGTCACTTAGGGAATACTTGATTTGTATGCATTACTGATTAGCATAGCCTTGATTCATGAGTTCTTTCAAGTCTTTGGCAGTATCTCCATGACCATACATATTATATCAAGTTGACATCAATGACAATACAATACATTAACTGATTTAATGCCTTGCATGGATATCAACTTAACATCTTCAAACATTTAATCAGTTACATGTCATCAATCTCTCCCTTTGGCATTGATGGAAACATACTACATTATCATACTATACTATTGCTAATATAATATGAAATATACAGTTTCATCAAGCTTTCCTAATGTAATTAATACAAATGTTTGGCTATCGGTAAGCTCAAATAGCTTTGATTTGTTTCTTACAACTTTCCTTTTGTCTTCAATCCCTTCACTGGATAGATGTAGAATATGTCTTTCTATGATGTGATGTGTTTGCCTTCTGTGTTTTGATGTTTTCTCTCCCTTTGTATTTTCTCTCCTTTCTGATTGCTTCTCTCCCTGAGATGATAATGGATAAACTCTCCTCTTTATCAGTATGATAACTCTCTCCCTTTTTCAGTATGATAATGAGATAACTCTGTCCCTTTGACATTAATGCCAAATGGATCCTTTCTATCCATAATATAATCCTTGAATTTCGCAATTCATCAGTAATAACTCTGTTGCTCGGAGTAGATAAATACCTTGTTGTGTATAGATTTATCTTTGAAGTCCATATTTTTTCTTGCATCAACATGAATTATATTCTAATAATATGTAGGTTGATGCAACCTTCTAGTCAGCTTACTAACCAATAGACAAGGGTCTGACCCCTAGTCTCTTTCTCAAGTATTCAAATGTATCCTTGGGTAGTGGCTTGGTGAAGATATTGGCCAATTGTTCCTTTGATTGCACATACTCAAGTATCACTTTCTTAGCTTGAACTTGTTCTCTTAAATAATGATACTTGATGGAAATATGCTTTGTTTTAGCATGCATGATTGGATTCTTGGAAATGTTTATTGCACTAGTATTATCATAATAGATAATTACTGGTTCTAAAATTTTCATATGCATACCTTCCAGTAACTGTTTTATCCATGCAATATTTGAGCAGTTTGCAGCAGCAACAACTGATTGAATGTTTGATAATGTTAAGTTGAAGATAATGCAAAGCATTAAATCAATTAATGGTTTGTATTTTCATTGATGTCAACTTGATATCATCTGTACGGTCATATACATAATGCCAAATAATTTAGAGAATCAATAGAACAAAGGTTATCCTTTCAGCAATGCATAAATGTCAAGTATTCACTAAGTGACAGATAACACCGACGGAGTGCACACCATTGGTAAAGGCAAAGAAGAAAAGTTACAGTGATACCTGACAAGCAAAAGATAGTGTTTCTCGACAAAGAAAAACCACAGGATGCTCGACAAACTGAAAATAGAGTTGTTCGACGAGTAAAAATCTAATGGTGCCCGACAGACAAAGATCCTGAAGCTAACTAGAGTCATGCCGATGAAACTGTCAGTTGTCATCGACAACTAACTGAAGAATTGACTGACAGAATAGAGAGTTTAGAAAATGACAAAATATCTAGCTGGAAAAGCTAAAGATAGACTTAACTAGTTATTTTCTTTGTTTTATTCGACCAAAGTTAAGTAATTGATTTAAAGAAAATTTGTACAGTTGGCAAGAAGCTAACTATGAGATAAATCAGGAGTTATGCTTTAAATCAAATTGGCTAGATTGTTTTTCACACCAAGAATCAAGAATCAAGAAACAATGAATATCATGTCTATATAAGAGACAAGCTTAATTCATTTTCGTAACAATCACATTCATGAAAAGGGGATTAAGGGGAGTGAATGAAAAGAGGATGATGAAGAGAAATTGATGAAGAAGAACTTCATACAGTCCTAATCAATCAAGCTGAAGGAGAGCTAAAGAATTCTATAGACACCGACAAATAGTGAAGCACAACATCACAAAGAAAAAAGTGTGGAGCACAAAGAATTGAATTGATACATTGATCAAAGAGGTAATGTACTTAAATAGGTCTAAAAATATGAAATTCAAAGTTGATTAGAAACAAGTCATAGTGTTTCAGTTTAACCATTGAAGCATCAAGTTTCTTAAAAGAGCAGGACTTAACAGTCTTCTATATATTGAGGTACATCCCAAGGAGTGAAAAAAAGGTTGATTCATGAAAGTAGCATTGGACTTGTCTGATACCTATTGATAGTATAAGAAGGAGGCTGATTCAAGGATGGTAGCAATAGATGCCCGATACTAAGTGACAACCTCTATGTATAAAATCCTCTAACAAGGTCACACTTAACAGTGTGTTTGTAACCTTTAACAGGGTTGGCTCCTAACAGGGCTCACTTCAGAAGAGTGAAAATTTGGGGTACCGGTCCCAGTGGTTTTTCCCTTAACAGGGTTTCCACATTAAAAATTCATGTGCTATGTGTGTATGATCCATTTCTTTATTGTTTTGTATCTGATATAGTTAATACTGGGTTGATCGATATACTCTGATTATTTACTGAGTTTCGGTAAATAGTTATACTACTTATCGGTAATCAAGGAGAATAAGGACATACAGTTATTCATTATAAGTATTTCATGGCATGCATCTTGTAGGGACTTAATAATCTAAGGTTTATTTGATTGGTGGTTAATGTTTGAAGGATAAATTTTTGAGGCCACTAATTCACCCCCCTCTTAGTTATTACTAACAATTGGTATCAAAGCTTGTGTGCTTAGAAATGAAGGTTTCAAGACCTAAGTCAAGATCACAAGATGAATAGATGAGATGTGCCCAAGTTGAACAAAGACAACTTTTCTTCATGGCAAAGCAGGATAAGACTCCACTTGTCAGGTATTGGTAATGATGTTACTCAATTCCTAGATACTGAATATGTGTTGCCTACATGAGTATTGATAGTAGATCAATTGAGAGAGAAGCATGAACATAATTGCATGGTTATAGAGCTTTCTTCCTCACTCTCTGATGCTGAATTTGAAGATTCCAAGGATTGCAAAACTGCAAAGAAGATGTGGGACAAACTAAAGCTTGTACATGGAGGCGATAAAAATGTTCTGAGAGCCAAGGCAGAAAACCTTAGAGGAAAATTTGACGATCTCAAAATGAAAGAAGGAGAAAACATCACACAGTACAACACAAGAATAAAAGAAGTAGTCAATGCTATACGAGGAGTTGGAGGTGTACTAGAAGAGGAGACAGTGGTAAGTAAAATATTAAGAACCTTACTGCCTATATATGCTATTAGAGTTTCTTCCATTCAAGAAATGAGAATAGTAGCAAACAATACAGTTACTCTTGATATTTTAATTGGTAGACTGATTTCATTTGAGATGAATAACTTTGACAATAGTCTCTTACCAAACTTAGATTCTGAATTTAAGTCTTCTATGAGAATAAGCAAATCAAGTCAAAGACACACATCTAGAAGAGATAGTAAAAGTGAAAGTGAAGAAGAAGATCTAGATGAAATAGAAGCACATATGGAAAGAAGAATGCAGAGAGGCAAAGGTAAATACAAAGGCAAGTTACCACTTGTATGTTTTAATTGTAAAGAGATTGGACACTTTGCTACAAGATGTCCTAACAGAAGAAAAGATGACAGAAGTAATGATAGATCTTTTAAGAAGAAATCTGATAGAGGTGATAACAAAGATTACAGAGGTTACCAACAATCAGAAAGAAGAGATACCTGAGACTACAAGAACAAAGGAAAGAAGGCTAGTTATCTAGTTTTTTGCAAAGATGAAGATACTGACACCGAACCTGATGAAGACATCGAGATGGTATTTGTAGCTATTAAGGAAAATTTAGATGAAGATGAAAGGTATGTAGAAACTACACTCATACCTAAGGTTATCAAGAATGACACCTGGATTATAGATAGTGGCTGAACTCACCACATGACCGGTGATAAAGAAAAGTTTAACACTTTTGAGTATTATAATGGTGGTAGAGTAAGCATGGGTAATGATACACCTTGTCTAGTTAAAGGTAAAGGAACAATAATGCTGAATAGCCCGATTAAATGTGAAAATGCTTATTGGGTAAAAGGATTGAATTATAATTTGTTGAGTGTTTCTTAGCTGAATAATTTAGGAAACAGAGTAGCATTTGAGAATAAGAAGGCAAAGATCTTCAATGAATCAGGAAAACTGATTAGTACCAGTGAACAAACTAAAGGTAACTTATTCTATTTGAATGATACTAACACCACTTTCTTAATGAATAGAAACGAAGACATATGGTTGTGGCATAAAAGATTGTCTCATGTGAATTTTGACAACATGATGAAAATAAGTAGAAGGAGAAATGTAAGAGGCTTACCGACGATGACAAATCCAGACAACATCATGTGCAAGAATTGTCAAAAAGGTAAAATGAATAAGTCTAGTTTCAAAAGTAAAACCCATACATCTGATGACATTCTAGAATTACTCCATACTAATTTATGTGGACCAATGAGGACAAATAATTATTATGGAGATAGATATTTTATTCTCTTTGTTGATGATTACTCTAGAATGATGACAGTCATGTTTCTTAAAGATAAATCTGAAGCATTCAAGATGTTTAAATGGTATAAGGCTATGGTAGAGAAAAAAAGTGGTAAGGATCTGAAATGTTTGAGATTAGATAGAGGAGGGGAATTTATATCAGATGAATTCACTAATTTCTGTAATGAGCATGGTATCAAAAGACAGGTTTTTGCACCAAGAACACCACAACAAAATGGGATTGCTGAGAGAAGGAACAGATCAATAGTTGATTGTGCTAGAAAATTGATGATAGAGAAAGGCATCACCCAAATCTTCTGGAGGGAAGCTGTCAGTACTGCTGTCTACACACTTAATAGAGTACAATTAAAGAAGGACACAAAGAAGACACCTTATGAGCTATGGTATGGTAAAACACCCAATGTAAGTTACTTCAAAATCTTTGGTAGTCAATGTTATGTCTTAAAGGATGATATAAATGGAAATCTTGATGCAAAAAGTGATTAAGGTATTTTTCTAGGGTATTCCACCAAGAGAAAAGCTTATAAATGTCTCATCAAAGCTTCTAACAAAATTGTTGAAAGTGCAAATGTAAAGATAGATGAATTTGGATAAAAGAATGAGCTAGAAAGCACAAAAGAACCAGAGGAATACAAAAAGTTTGTATACTATGAAGAACTCAAAAATCTACCCGAGCAATAGTGCTTAATTCCAGAACAACAGAATGTTGCAACCGACGATCAGACTACTGTTACTGACGGTCAGGATAATAATCAGAATAATGTGCAAGGTGATGAAGAACAAAATGAAGATCAAAATAATGATCAAGCTGATACACAAAGAGTTGTACTATACTTGTAAGATATGTAAGAAGAAATCATCTAGAGATCCAGATCATAGGAGATAAGAAAGCTGGTACAAGAACAAAAAGTAAGTCTTTAAACTCAAATTATTTAATTTGTGAGTTTGAGCCAAAATATGTCAATGTTGCACTAGATAATGAGGAATGGATAAGTGCTATGAATGATGAGATTGAACAGATTGAGAAAAAAAGACATGGTCACTTGTGCCAAGACCAGATGACAAGAATG
Source organism: Thuja plicata (assembly GCA_018584345.1). NCBI lineage: Eukaryota > Viridiplantae > Streptophyta > Pinopsida > Cupressales > Cupressaceae > Thuja > Thuja plicata. The sequence continues at coordinate 735,404 of MU225806.1, read as the reverse complement.
TCATTGGTACAAAATGGATATTCAAGAATAAGCTGAATGAGAATAGAGAAGTCACAAGGAACAAAGCAAGAATAGTATGCAAGGGGTATGCACAAGAAGAAGGTATAGACTATGGAGAGACCTTTGCACCTGTTGCTAGGCTAGAAGGAGTAAGAATATTTCTTTCTTATGCTACATTCAAAGGATTCAAAGTATATCAAATGGATGTCAAGTCAACATTCCTAAATGGAATACTTGAAGAAGAGGTATACATTGAGAAACCAGAAGGGTTTGTCGATCCATACAAGAGAAACATGGTATGTAGACTTCACAAAGTCACATATGGATTGAAACAAGCTCCTAGAGCCTGGTATCAAAGACTTCATTCCTATCTTATAAGTATTGGATTTGTAAGGACTAGTGAAAACATTAATCTTTATTTGAAGGAAGATACTGATGCTAACACTTTGATTGGTGAAATATTTATTGATGACATCATATTTAGAGGCAATGATATGCTATGCAAATTGTTTGCTAATGAGATGAGCAAAGAGTTTGAGATGTCTATGTTTGGAGAGATCAAGTTCTTTCTTGGTCTACAGATCATTCAAAAAAGTGAAGGTATTTTCATTAGACAGTCCAAATACATCAAAGAAGTCCTGAAAATATTCAAGATGGAAGATTCCAAACCAGTTGGAACATCAATTTCTACTAGATGTAAGTTAACAAAGGAGGACAAGACAACATAGGTAAATCAGACTTTATACAGATCAATGATTGGAAAACTCATGTATGTTGTACACACTAGACCAGATATTACACATGCAGTAGGAATTGTTGCTAGATTTTCTGCTAACCCTGGGGAATCACATATGACTGCTGTGAAAAGAATTCTAAGATATCTGAAGAACACTGAGGAATTTGGCTTATGGTATAGAAGAGAAGGCAAATTTGAACTTAAGGTGTTTACCGATGCTGATTGGGCTAGAAATCTTGGTGTCTAGAAGAGCACAATTGGAGGAGCATTCTTTATGGGTGACAGAATTGTCACATGGATTAGCAAAAAGAAAGGATGCATCTCTTAGTCTATAAGAGAAGCATAATATGTTGTTGCTACTGCAAATTGCTCAAATATTGCATGGATCAAATAGTTGCTGGATGGTATGCATATGAAGATCTTAGATCTAGTAATTATCTATTGTGATAACACCAGTGCAATAAATATTTTGAAGAATCCAATCATGCATTCCAGGACTAAACACATTGCCATCAAGTATCATTATTTGAGAGAACAAGTTCAAGAAAAGGAGGTGATACTTGAGTATGTGCAATCAAAAGAACAACTAGCTGATATCTTCACCAAGCCACTGCCCAAGGATACATTTAATTACTTGAGAAAGAGTCGAGGGGTCAAACCCTTGTCTGCCAGTCAGTAATATGACTGAAGGCTGCATCAGCCTACATATTATCATAATATCATTCATGTTGATGCAAGCAAAAAGATAAACTTCAAAGATACATCTATATACAGACAAGTATATATAAGAACCAAGCACCAGAACATATTGTTGTATTGCTGATGGATAAGGGAAATTCAAGGAATATATTATGGATATGAGAAAAAAAATGATTGTTTGACATGAATGTCAGATATTTGTAAAATATTTGTTTGGCATTGCTGTCAAAGGGAGAGAGATTATCCATATTATCACATTCTTCTAAAAAAGGGAGAAAGATTATCCATTATCGGATTACTCAAACAAGGAGAGATTATATCCAAAGGGAGAGAAATTTGTATAAAAGATTACACAAAGGGAAAGTTGTTGAAAAGAGAAAAAGACATCACAAGAGAGAGAACAGTCAAAAGAGAGAAATTGACACAAGAAGAGGACTCAACACATCAAAAAATAAAGAGCTGCAAGAATCAAATCTAAGCTAAAACATAGCTTACTGAAGTTTAGACATTTATCAGTTATCAAAAAAAAATATTGTTAGTTTGATGAATCTCAACTGTTGTATTTGATGACATGTAACTGATTGAATGTTTGATAATGTTAAGTTGAAGATGATGCAAGACATTAAATCAGTTAATGGTTTGTATTGTCATTGATGTCAACTTGATATCATCTGTATGGTCATATACATAATGCCAAAGACTTTAAAGAAACAATAGAACAAAGGTTATTCTTTCTACAATACATAAAAGTCAAGTATTCACCAAGTGACAGACTACACTGGCGGAGTGCACACCATCGATAAAAATATAGATAAAGTCATAGTGATGCCTGACGAGAAGAAGACAGTGTTGCCCGATGAAGTAGAATTAAAGGATGCCCGACAAGAAATATCCTTTGATTCCCGACAGATGGAGATCCTGAAGCTAACTAAAGTTGCACCGATGGAACTGGCAGTTGTCACCGGTGACGAACTACAGAATTGACCGACAAAATAGAGAGATCAGAAAATGACAAAATATCTAGCTGGCAGAGCTTAAGGATATACTTAATTGGTTGTTTTATTTGTTTTATTCGACCATAGTTAAGTAAGTGATTTAAAGATGATTTGTACAGTTGGCAAGAAGATAACTATGAGATAAATTAGGAGTTAAAGCCGTAAATCAATTTGGCTGGATTTTTTTCATGCCAAGAATCAAGAATCAAGAACCAAGAATTAAGGAATATCATGTCTATATAAGAGACAAGCATAATTCATTTCCATAAGCAATCAGATACACGATGGAGTGAACTGATAGAAGATGCTGAAGAGAAACTAATGAAGGTTAAACTTCATACAGTCCTAATCAATCAAGCTAAGGGAGAGCTAAATAATTCTGCAGACACCGACACACAGTGAAGCACAACATGACAAAGCAGAAAGAGTTAAGTAAAAAGGAATTGAATTGATACATTAATCAGAAAGGTATTGTACATACATAGATCTGAATATCTACAATTCAAAGTTGCATTAGAAATAGGTCATTGTGTTTCAGTTTAACCATTGAAGCATTAAGTCTCTTAACAGAGCAAGACTTAACAATATTTTGTAATTGAGGTATATCCCAACAGATTACCAGAAGGTTGACTCATGATAGTAGCATCGGTCTTACCTAAAGCCTATTGACAGTCTAAGAAGGAGGCTGATTCAAGGATGGTAGTAAGATTAGCATAAAGCCTATTGATAGTCATGAGACTGATTCAAGGATGGTAGCATAGATGCTAGATACTAAGTGACAACCTATGTATAAAAATCCTCTAACAAGGTCATACTTAAAAGTGTGTTTGTAACCTTTAACAGGGTTGGCTCCTAACAAGGCTCACTTTAGAAGAGTGAAAATTTGGGGTACCGGTCCCAATGGTTTTTCTCTTAACAGGGTTTCCACGTTAAAATTCTTGTGTTATGTGTGTATGGTTTATTACTTATTGTTTTACATTTCACATATGCATTTATGGATTAACTGGTATACTCTGCATATTTATTAAGCATTGATAAATAAGTTTTACTACTTATTGGTTATCAAGGAGAAGAAGGACAAACAAGGAAAACCAACAGACAGTCATTTTTTTCTAGTATTTCAAAGGCATACATCTTGTAGGGACTTAATAATCTGAGGTGTATTAATTGGTGGATTGAAGTTTAAAAGGAGAAATTTTTGAGGCCACTGATTCACCCGCCCCCCCTCTCAGTTATTACTAACAATTGGTATCAGAGCTTGTGTTCTTAGAAGGAAGGTTTCAAGACCTAAGTAAAGATCACAAGATGAACAGACGAGATGTGCCCAAGTTGAATAAGGAAAACTTTGCTTCATGGAAAAGAAGGATAAAGCTTCACTTATTAGGTATTGGCAATGATATTACTCAATGCTTAGATGCTTCATATGTGTTTCCTACAGGACCATTGACAGTAGATCAATTGAGAGTAAAGCATGAACATAACTGTATGGTTATAGAGCTTTCAGACTCACTCTCTGATGCTGAATTTGAGGATGTCAAAGATTACAAAAATGCAAAAACAATGTGGGACAAGTTGAAACTTGTACATGGAGGTGATGCAAATGTTCTGAGATCCAAGGCAGAAAACCTTAGAGGAAAGTTTGATGATCTCAGAATGAAAGAAGGTGAAAACATCACACAGTATAACATAAGAATAAAAGAATTAGTCAATGCTATACGAGGTGTTGGAGGTACACTTGAAGAGGAGACAATGGTAAGTAAAATCCTAAGAACCTTATTGCCTATATATGCTATTAGAGTCTCTATTATTCAATAAATGAGAGCAGTAGAAAATAATACAGTCACTCTTGATAGCTTGATTGGTAGACTGATTTCATTTGAGATGAATAAATTTGATAATAGTGTCTTACCAAGCTTAGAGTCTGCATTCAAGTCTTCTATGAGAATAAACAAATCTAGTCAGAGACACTCATCTAGAAGAGA
>MU225806.1:694364-720877 GCA_018584345.1 Thuja plicata | reverse complement strand
TCGGGGGGGGTTAGCAGCACGCATTGTACTACTGGCTTTGAGAGAGTCTCTTGAAGTCATTCTTTTGTCTCTGCTTGCCTTTATATCTCTTTTTGGAGAGGGGTTTTTCCCACTGGGTTTTCTCCTTCGTCTCCGGTTTACAGAGATTTCCTTGTACTGGGTACCTGATCAGGCCTTGTTGCCGGGACCCTTTTCTTGCTTTCTTAGTCTTGCTAGGTCTGCTTTCTCCCCGCGTTCAGCTTAAGGGGGGGTGTTAGAGTATTATTACTCTATTAGCTTAAGCTTCTCTTAGGTGCGTTATTAATTAATTCCTAATTAATAATGCACAACCTAGTATTTACCTTTTAGGGTTTCGTTCACCTTTATAAGGTCGAACCTTGTATTTGCTCTTCATTAATTCAGTTGATAATTTTGCTCTCACATTTTGAGTAAACATCTGAGTTCTTCTTTTTTTTCATTTTCATACTTCATCTTTGTATTAGGTCATTTGCATGCAGGTGTATTCGGGTTATGTGAATCTGATCTTTCATCAGTTTCTACAATAGATGCCCGATAATAAGTGACAACCTCTATGTATAAAATCATCTAACAAGGTCACACTTAACAGTGTGTTTGTAACCTTTAACATGGTTGACTCCTAACAGGGCTCACTTCAGAAGAGTGAAAATTTGGGGTACCGATCCCAGTGGTTTTTTCCTTAATAGGGTTTCCATGTTAAAAATTCACGTGTTATGTGTGTATGATTCATTTCTTTATTGTTTTGTATCTGACATAGTTAACACTGGGTTGATCAGTATACTCTGCTTATTTACTAAGTTTCAGTAAATAGTTATACTTCTTATCGGTAATCAAGGAGAATAAGGACAGACAAGGAAAATCGACAGACAATTATTCATTATAAGTATTTCATGGCATGCATCTTGTAGGGACTTAATAATATGAGGTTTATTTGATTGGTGGTTAATGTTTGAAGGATAAATTTTTGAGGCCACTAATTCACCCCCCTCTAAGTTATTACTAACATCAACATAATCTACCTTTGCATTAGATTGTGAGATGCATCCTTATTTCTTACTGACCCAAGTGACAAGTTTGTCACCCATAAAGAATGCTCCTCCAGTTGTGGTCTTTCAATCATCAAGATTTCTAGCCCAATCAGTGTCGGTAAAGACCTGAAGTTCAAATTTTCCTTCTCTTCTATACCATAAGCCATATTCCTCGATATTTTTCAGATATCTTAGTATTCTTTTCACAGAAGTCATATGTGATTCCCTAGGATTAACAAAAAATATAGCAACAATTCCTACTACATGTGCAATATCTGGTCTAGTGTGTACAACATACATGAGTTTTCCAATCATTGATATGTACAAAGTCTGATTTACCTTTGATGACTTGTCCTCCTTTGTCAGCGTACATCCAGTTTCCATTGGTGTTCCTACTAGTTTGGATTCTTCCATCTTGAACATTTTTAGTACTTCTTTGATGTACTTGGATTGTGTAATGAAAATATCTTCAGCTTGTTGTATGATCTATAGACCAAGAAAGAACTTGATCTCTCTAAACATAGACATCTCAAACTCTTTGCTCATCTCATTTGCAAATGATTTGCATAGAATATCATTGCCTCCAAATGTGATGTCATCAGAAAATATCTCAGCAATCAAATGTTAGCATCAGTATCTTCTTTTAAATAAAGATTACTATTTTCACTAGTCCTTACAAATCCAATACTTATAAGATAGGAATGAAGCCTTTCATACCAGGCTCTAGGAGCTTGTTTCAATCCATATAAATTTTTATGAAGTCTACATACCATGTTTCTCTTGTCTGGATCTACAAACCCTTCTGGTTGCTCAATGTATACCTCTTCTTCAAGTATTCCATTTAGGAATGCTGACTTGACATCCATCTGGTATACCTTGAATCCTTTGAATGCAGCATAAGAAAGTAGTATTCTTACACCTTCTAGCCTAGCAAAAGGTGAGAAGGTCTCTCCATAGTCACTACATTCCTCCTGTGCATACCCCTTTCATACTATTCTTGCTTTGTTTCTTGTGACTTCTCCATTCTCATTCAGCTTATTCCTGAATATCCATTTATTATCGATGACATTCTTGTCATCTGGTCTTGGCACAAGTGACCATGTCTTGTTCTTCTCAATCTTCTCAATTTCATCATTCATAGCACTTATCCATTCTTCATTATCAAGTGTAGCATTGAGAGATTTTGGCTCAAACTCACAAATTGAACAACTTGTGTTTAGAGACTTACTTCTTGTTCTTGTACCAACTTTCTTGTCTCCTATGATCTGGTCCTATGGATGATTCCTTCTGACATATATTGCAAGTATAGGTTCATCTCTTTGTCTATCATCTTGATCATCATTTTGTTCTTCATTCTATTCTTCATCACTTTGCACATTATTTTGATCATTATTCTGACCATCGGTATTAGCAGCCCGATTGTCAAGTGCAATGATCTATTGCTCAGGAGCTCTACATTGTTGGTCAGGTAGAGTGTTAGTTTCCTCATTGTAAGTGAATATATTGTAGTCCTCTAGTTCTTTAGTGTTTTCCTTTTCATTCTTCTCTGCAAATTCATCTATCTTTACATTAGCACTTTCAACAATTTTGTTAGAGGCTTTGTTTAGACATTTATAAGCCTTGCTCTTGGTAGAATACCCTATAAATATTCCTTCATCACTCTTGGATTCAATTTTTCCATTTCTATCATCTTTTAAGATATAACATTTACTACCAAATTTTTTGAAATAACTTACATTGGGTGTGTATCCATACCATAGCTCATAAGGTGTCTTTTTAGCGTCTTTCTTTAATTGTACTCTATTCAATGTATAAACAACAATACTGACAACTTCACTCTAGAAGATTTGGGTGATGCCTTTTTCTATCATCAATTTCCTTGCACAATCAACTATGGATCTATTCCTTCTTTCAACAATTCCATTTTGTTGTGGTGTTCTTGGTGCAGAGACCTATCTTTTGATTCCATGCTCATTACAAAATTTAGTTAATTCATCTTAAATAAATTCCCCTCCTTTATCTGATCTTAAGCATTTTAATTCCTTACCACTTTGCTTCTCAACCATTGCTTTGTACCATTTAAACATCTTAAATGCTTCTGATTTATCTTTTAGAAACATGACTGTCATCATTCTAGAGTAATCATCAACAAAGAGAATAAAATATCTATCTCCATAATAACTCTTTGTTCTCATTGGTCCACATAAATCAGTATGGACTAATTCTAGAATTGCATCAAATGTATGGGTTTTTCTTTTAAAACTAGACTTTGTTATTTTACCTTTTTGACAATTCTTACACATGATGTTGTCGGGCTTGGTCATCGTCGGTAAGCCTCTGACATTTCTCTTTTTGCTAATCTTTATCATGTTGTCAAAATTCACATAACACAATATTTTGTGCCACAACCATATGTCTTCGTTTGTAGCAATAAAATAAGTGGTTTCAGTATCATTCAGATAGAATGAGTTACCTTTTGTCTGCTCACTGGTACCAATCATATTTCATGATTTATTGAAGATCTTTGCCTTCTTATTTTCAAATGCCACTTTGTGACCTGAATTATTCAACTGAGAAAAACTCAATAGATTATAATTCAATCCATTTGCCAAATAAGAATTTTCACATTTTATCTTGTTATTCAACATTCTTGTTCCTCTACCTTCAACTGGGCAAGGTGTGTCATTACCCATTCTTACTAAGCCACCTTTATAGTATTCAAAAGTCTCAAAATTTTGCTTGTCACCGATCATATGGTGAGTGAAGCCACTATCTATGATCCAAACATCATTTTTACTAACTTTAGATATGAGAGCTATTTCTACATACATTTCTTCATCATCATCTAAATCATCTTTTACTGCTACAAACACCATCTCGATGTCTTCATCATATTCGGTGTCAGTGTCATCATCTTTGCATTTTGCTAGGTAACTGGCCTTCTTTCCTTTGTCCTTATAGTCTTAGGTATCTCTTCTTTCTGATTGTCTGTAGCTTCTATAATCACCTTTGTCAAACTTATTTTCAAATGATCTGTCATTACTTCTGTCATCTTTTCTTTTGTTAGTACATCTTTTAGCAAAGTGTCCAATCTCTTTTCAATTAAAACAAACAAGTGGTAATTTACCTTTGTATTTACCTTTGCCTCTCTAAATTATTCTAGCCACAAGTGCTTCTATTTCATCAAGATCATCTTCTTCACTTTCACTATCACTATCTTTTCTGATAGTGTTTTTATGACTTGATTTACTTATTCTCATAAAAGTTTTGAATGCAGACTCTATATTTGGTAAGACACTATTAGCAAAGTTATTCATCTCAAATGAAATCAGTCTTCCAATCAAACTATCTAGAGTAACATTTCTATTTTCTACTGCTCTCATTTCTTGAATGGTAGATACTTTAATAGCATAAGTAGGCAGTAAGATTCTTAGAATTTTACTTACCAATGTATCTTCTTCTAGTATACCTCCAACTCCTCGGATATCATTGACTACCTCTTTGATTGTTGTGCTGTACTGAGTGATGGTTTCACCTTCTTTCATTTTGAGATCATCAAACTTTCCTCTAAGGATTTTTGCCTTGGCTCTCAAAATATTTTTGTCACCACCATGTACAAGCTTCAATTTGTCCCACATCTTCTTTACAGTTTTGCAGTCTTTGACATCTTCAAATTCAGCATCGAAGAGTGAGGAAGCAAGTTCTATCATCATGCCGTTGTGCTCATGCTTCTCTCTCATTTGTTCAACTATTGGTGCTCCTGTGGGTAACACATATTTAGTTTCCAAGTATTGAGTAACATCATTAACAATACCTGATAAGTGGAGTCTTATTCTGCTTTTCCATGAAGAAAAATTATCTTTGTTCAACTTGGGCACATCTTGTCTGTTCATCTTGTGATATTTAGCTTAGGTCTTGAAACCTTCCTTTCTAAGCACACAAGCTCTGATACCAATTGTTAGTAATAACTGAGAGGGGGGGGGGGGGGGGGNGGGTGGTTTGAATCAGTGGCCTCAAAAATTATTCCTTAAATCAACCCTTTAAACTTATAACCACAAATTATATCTCAAGTTATTATGTCCCTACAAGATGCATGCCATAAAATACTAATAATGATTAAGTCTCTATCGGTTTTCTTTGTCAATCCTTATTATTTCTTGATTACCGATAAGCAGTATAACTATTTACCAAAACTCAGTAAATAAGTAGAGTGTACCAATCATCCAGAATAATGTGAAATGCAAAAAAATAAAGTAATGACTCATAAACACATAATACATGGATTTTAACGTGGAAACCCTGTTAAGGGAAAAAACCACTGGGACTGGTACCGCAAATTTTCACTCTTCTAAAGTGAGCCCTGTTAAAGGTTACAAACACACTATTAAGTGCGACCTTATTAGAGGATTTTATACATATAGGTTGTCACTTAGTATCGGGCATCTATTACTACCATCCTTGAATCAACCTCTTTCTTAGATTGTCAATAGGTATCGGGCAAGTCCAATACTACTTTCATGAATCAACCTTTTTGGCACTCTTTGAGATGTACCTCAATATATAGAAGACTATTAAGTCCTGCTCGGTTAAGAGACTTGATGCTTCAATGGTTAAACTAAAACACTATGATGTGTTCATATTGCAACTCGAATTGCAGATTTTCATATCTATTTAAGTACATTACCTCTTTGACAATGTATCAATTCAATCCTTGTGCTCCATGCTTTCTGCTCTATGATGTTGTGCTCACTATTTTTTAGTGTCCACAGAATTCCTTAGCTCTTCCTTCAGCTTGTTTGATCAGTGCTGCATGAAGTTGTTCTTCATCAATTTCTCTTCAACATCCTCTTATTTTATTCACTCCCCTTAATCCTCTTCAAAAATGAATTAAGCTTGTCTCTTATCTAGACATAATATTCATTGTTTCTTGATTCTTGATTCTTGGTGTGATAAATAATCCAGCCAATTAGATTTAAAGCATAAATCCTGATTTTTCTTGTAGATATATTCTTGCCAACTATACAAATCAGCATTAAATCAATCACTTATCTCTGGTCGAATAAAACAAAGTAGACAACCAGTTAAGTCTATATTTAGCTCTACCAGGTAGATATTTTTTTATTTTCTGAGCTCTTTGTTCTATCGGTCACCACTTCAGTTAGTCATTGGTCATAACTGATTGTTCCATCGGTGTGACTTTAGTTGTCATTGGGATCTCTGTCCTTGTCTTCTCTGTCAGGCAACACTAAAATTCTTTCTGTCGGGTTACTCTGTGTCTTGCTCGTCGATCAACACTATAACTCTGCTCATCGGTAATGCTGTGCTTTTGCTTGTCAGGTATCACTGTGACTTTGTTCTTTTACTCTGTCCATCGGGTGCACTCCATAGGTGTATATATTCACTTAGTGAATACTTGAATTATATGCATTATTGATTAGGATATCCTTGATTCATGAGGTCTTTGAAGTCTTTGGCAATATCTCCATGACCATACAAATTATATCAAGTTGACATCAATGATAATACAATACATTAACTGATTTAATGCCTAGCATGAATATCAACTTAACATCTTCAACCATTTAATCAGTTACATGTCATCAAGTGATTGTGGAGATGGTGGAGGCCATGGAGGAGGGAGAGATGATAGAAAAGGGAGAGGGAGAGATGGAGGGTTAGATGGATGGAGAGATGGAGGATGAGGAGATTGAGATGGTGGAGATGGTGGAGGGGTTATTTCTATAGCTACCCCATTTATTACTCCTAGTGGTGTGCCTGTAGTAGCAGTAGTAGAGGGAAAGGGAGAGGAGGAGGCTTATGTGAATGTTATTGACAATAGTTCAGAGGAGACTAAGAGAATTATTAGTTCTAGATCCTACAACAATGATGAAGAGATGGAGGATGTTGCAGGAGGCAATGAGACTTAATTGGTGGATGTGGCCATAGGTGGGGATGACACAATATTGATGGATGTTGCTACGGGGGGATTTGATGAGCTAGCATATGATGTACCCATGCTAGTAGAGGGAATTGATTTTGATATTGAAACTAAAAACATATATAGTTTGAGAAAGCTACCAAGACTTACAAGAAGCTGAGGGTAGGGCTCACGCAGTGGATGTAGAGAATCTTTGGTATGCCAAGAGAGTGACTGCCTTGGAGATGATGGAGAGGGAGAGGGATGTGGAGAGGGACACTATGAGGGTTGAGATACAAGAAACTGAGGGTAGGGCTTAGGAAGAAGATGCAAGATCTTGGGAAGTGGAGACAGAGGTGAGGGACATTATTGCTAGTGTACAAGATGTCACTACTCAGTAGATCATTGACAAATAATTGTAGGTAGGGGTAGAGAGTACTATACAAATGTAGGAGATTTAAACCAATATAGATTATTAGATGGGGGTGTATGAGTAGGTTGTGCCAGTGACATAGAGGATTCCCAATCACACCCCTTCTTATTAGTCTCAGTAGACTCAAAGATCTCAGGGCAGTTGTGCAGCCTGATAGAGCATTACCATCAGTGACATGTTTTCCTCTTGGACATACTGGGGTTGTGACTTCTAGTTTAGTACCTCATAGACCTCATTGACCAGTGGGTGGAGGTAGTACCAGTTTATTTTGTAAAGACATGTATTTGCATATATTTTGCGAGCTCTCCTTTATGAAATTATACCATGATACATTTCAAGCTATATATATATATATACATATATATATATATACATATATATATATATATAATACATATTTGGTAGCCCTATATGATGTGTTTTTGATAAATCTTTCCTTATTCTTTATGTGATACACATGATGTCTATGGGATTCCATGATTTATGATATGCTCCTTCTTATGTGTTCATTTCCTATTATGATGTGATGTTATGATATGTGTAATGTACTTAATTTTTTTTTTGTAATTTCATATGCACTGTATATGATGTCATGACTAGCTATGATGAAGATTTGGTGATAGTATATGCTAAATGATCCACATGTATTTTTATATTCATTTGTATGATGGATGGGTGCATTATGAAGGGTACTATATGTTTGATTTTATGATGTATGTAGACTAACATGCTTTGGATGCAAGATGCTATTTTTGTTGTATCATGACACTTTATCTTACGATTTTTGTTAGGACTAAGAGTGAGAAATGTTAGTAGTGACAGATACAAAAAATGTGAGATAATGAGAGATAATGATAATGAATCATTGTTGGAACCTAAAATTATTTTGACTAGATTTTGAATTCTAACTTATTTGATTAATTTATTTCATCACTGAGCCACTTTTACTATAGAAAAACTTGAATATCATCATACCTATATATCAACGTGCACGATTATCCTTTTGCATTCTAATAGGCATTTTTAATAGACAAGGAATGTGGGCCAATCCATCTAGGCTGGGCATTAAGAGTCAAGGTATGTCTAAAGTATCACAACTGAATTATCTATGGCAACACATTTTGCAATTAGATATCACATGTGGTTGTGAAGATTCTTACCACACACACTCAAAACACTCTTTTAAGACTTCACAACAAACATCCCACAAACAATAGACAAAAAGGTAAGTCATGAACCATCATGAAATCAAGCTATAATAAGACAAACTATAATTAACAAGTAAGAAACCATATTGATTATGTGTCAGTGTTGTTATAGTGGTTTGGACATTGAATTTTGACATTTTGACGATGCTATCTGATGAAGTTTAAGATACCCCATGTAAGACTGCTCTGTTTGGTTTTGAGTGTTCCCTTTCTTTTCCAAAGATAACATGACTATTTTGACAAAATACTTTGACATGAGACTCCATTGATAGATGATAAAATGTGATCAATTTAATTGAGGACCTACTGATAAGTTTGACTATTTTGACTTTGTTTTTTTTTGAAGCAAAAAATTGCTACATGATATTGTTCAATGCCTATTTTGAAATGAAAAAGAATTGGATGGATATACAAAAGAGATTTATTGTAGAATTTTCTATGTTTTTCAAAATTTTTGGTTGTTTGTGACAAAATTTTCAAGACTTTTCGTAAATTTTTTTTGTTGTTTTTGAAGGTCTTTCACGATTTGTTTTTGAAGTTTTTAGGACATTTTTTAATTTTTAGGTATTTTTAAAGAATTTTTTGCATTGTTTTTGGTATTTTTTCAGTGCTTGATGGATCATGACATTGGGGTGCGCCTAGTCAAGACTGAATAGGCAATTTATTATGGAATGACCATGGTGGACTGCCTTTTGTGCTGAATATGAGATGTTTAGGACAAGAACTATTGACAAAACATAAGCCATTACATGTTTTTTATTGTGGAATATGAGGTGAAATGAAAAGTGGAACCATGTTTGAGTTATGATAGATGGTAGAGCAATGCTCTCTATATATGGCTCTAGATTTCCTAGTTTTCACGATCGTACTTACCCAAGGTGCCACTGAAGTGATTTTCACCATAGGAAAGATTTATTTCTCTTGTATTTATATTTTTGTGCCATTGAAGATTCCTAATTGCCAGTTTTACTCCAAGGTAATCATTTTTTTCTTTTTTAGTGTTTTCATATTTTTTGCCTTTTTGAAATGGGTCTACTCTAACAACTATGAATAGTACTTGTGTAGATGCAAGTTTTTGACAGGGTTTGATAGAGGCTAGCTCTCTGACGTGGATATCTAATATTCTCTAGACCCATAGAATAATGTAATGATGTAAGGACCCAACCAATTTGGTTCAAATTTTCCTGGTTTTCCTCTTTCCATTTCATTTTTTTAATTTTCCATTAGTACTAAGTTACCAACTTCAAAAGCTCTGGCTATGACCTTTTTGTTGTAGCTTCTCCTGAGACATTGTTGATATGCTTGTGAATGTGCTAGCTCCTTTTGTCTCTTTTCATAGACAAACTCTAGTTTTGGTATTCGAGATACTCTGTAATCCTCATTTGAAATGATGTGCTAAAGTGATACATTCAATTATGGGAGCTCAACCTCTATTGGAAAGATAGCTTTGGTACCATATACTAGTGAGTATGGAGTGGCTCCCGTGGGAGTATAGAAACTAGTGTAGTATGCCCATAAGGCATGGTTGAGTTGGAGATGCCAATCATGACCAACTTCATTGACTATCTTTTTCAAGATTTTTATAATGCTTTTATTCATAGCCTTATCCTAGTCATTACCTTGGGGAAAGTATAGTGAGGAATAACTATAGTAGATGTGAATTTTTTTGCAAAGCTCATCTAATTGTTTAATTTTGAAGGGGGGGCCATGATTTGTAATGATGGTCTATGGAACACCCTACCAACTTATGATATAGTTCAAAAGAAACTTGGAAATCTGTTTGCCAGTGGTGTAGGTCATTGGAATTGCTTCAACCCACTTTGTAAAATACTCAACAATTGTGATTATGTACTTATGAACATCAGAGGATAAGTGATGAATCTTTCCAACTAGGTCAAACCCCCATTATGAAAAGGGAAATGATGACGTTAGTGGTTTCAGCTCCTAAGAAGGTTCTTGGATGAGGTTCTTTCATATATGATACTTTCTGCACTTCTGTACATATAAGGAAGCATTTATTTTTATTGTAGTCCAAAAATATCCAATTCTTAAAATCTTCTTGGCTAAGTTCAATCCACTAGAATGAAAACCAAAAATTCCCTCATGTACTTCTAATATCATTTCTTTTGATTCTTCTAAGTTGAGACATTTGAGGAGTACTCTATCCAACCTATGTTGATAAAGTGTATTGGAAATGATCATGTAATGGGAGGCTTTCCTAATCAAGAACTTCTTTTAGGTTTAGGAAAACTTAGGGGGAATAAGTTTTCTAGTTAAGTAGGTGTATATATCTTGGTACCAGGGAGAATTGGGACAAAAAATTTTGCACACAACCTCAGACTTGGGGACTTTAAAGGCAAGGACTGTGAGCCATTCAACCATGAACTCACAATTCATCACATCTTGTGGTATATCATGCAAGGATTCAATACTAGCCATGAAATCTACTTCTTTGTTTTTTATTCTTGGGATTTGCTGAAATGATTTCATTTCAAAATGTTACTTGATGTCTTCTACCAAGGCCTTATAGGGAATCCATTTTTTATCCTTAGTGTCATAACTTTCATTGAATTGGTTGTTAATCAGTTGAGAATCCATGAACATATATAGTTATTGGATCTTACAATGGACAACTATTTTAAGCCTTATGATCAGTGCTTCATACTCGGCTATATTGTTGGTACAGTAAAAAATTAGTCTGTATGAGCTAGGAATGAAGTCTCCTTAGGGAGTGATACAGACTATGCCAATGCCTCACCCCTTTTGTGTGTGAGAGCCTTTAAAGTATAATTTCCACTAGTTTTTCTCCTTAAGGGAAAATATGCTTTCATCTAGAAACTACATAAACATTGGATGACTAGAAGGTAATGGTGCATCTTCTAGTTGTTTGACAATAGCTTGACCTTTTATTTATTTTCTATCTACATAATCAATGTCGAGCTCACTAAGAATCATAACCCATTTGGCGAGTCATCTTGTTAATGTGGCTTTACCAAATGGATATTTCAATGGATCAATTTTATCTATTAGGATTGTCTTGCGACTTAACATGTAATGTTTGAGATTTTGGGAAGAAGAAACTATAGCCAAACATGTTCTTTCAATTGCAGTGTAGTTTAGTTCATAATCCACAATTTTTTGAATGATATAATAAATGGGTCTTTCTTCTCCTTCGGAATCATTCTATAATAGTAATCCACCCAATGAGTATTTTTTAATCAAGATGTACAACATTAAGGGATGATATGGAATGAGCACCACTAAGACTGGTGTTTCTTGATAAGATAATATTTCAATACTTGAAAATCATTTTGGAAATCTTCTATTCATGTAAATTTTATGTCTTTGAGTACCAAGGATTAGAATGGATGACACTTGTTGGCTAGTTGTGAAATGAATCATCTTACTAGTTGTAGCATGCCCTGTAGACTTCTCAGGTTCTTTAGAGTTGTTGTTGGTGGAATATGAATAATATCTTGAAAATTTTTAGGATCAATCTCTATTCCAATATGGGAGACAATGAATCCTAAAAAATTTCTTGATGTGACTCCAAAGATACATTTCTTTGGGTTTAACCTTACCTTGTTTTCCCAGAGTCTGTCAAAGACTAGCCCTAATACTGATAAGTGTAGATTTCTCTCCAGGGAGTTTTCCAATATGTCATCAACATAGTATTCCATTGTGATATGCATCATGTCAGGAAAAAAAATTTCATTTCTCTCTAATATGTAGCACTAACACTTTTTTGACCAAATGGCATGACACACCAACAGTAAGTGCCCTCGACACAAGTGAAATTTATTTTATGTTGATCTTCTGATGCAATCTTGATTTGATTATATCCAAAGAAACCATCCATGAGTCACAACATCTTATATATTTAAGTGAGATCAATAATCATGTCTATGTTTGTCAAGGGGAAGTCATCCTTAGGACAAGCCAAAATTAGATCCCTGAAGTCAGTGCAAATTCTTATGGCTCCATAATATTTTGAAATAGGTATAATATTGGAGATCCAATCCGTATAGTCGATAGGCCTTACAAAGCTTGCGTCCATTAGTTTCTTCATTTCTTCTTTGACTAATAGTGCAATCTTTGAATGCATCTTGTGGAGCTTCTATTTGTATAGATTTTCCCCCATATTTAGTGGCAGAAGGTGTAGCATTGATTATGGTTCTAGACCAAGTATGTCAAAATATGACCATGCAAAGTTTATCTTCCCACTCTTAAAGAACTGAATGAACTGTTCTCTTTCTTTTGGGTAAAAGTACGAAGCTATCGCACTTGAGGACCATTCTCGTAGTTCCAGCCAAAATTGTTTCAACCGAAATGTTTCAGCCAAAATATTTTCGGTCGTACATATGTGGCAAAAACGTGGTGCCATGTGGCATCGATGTGGCAAATGTGTTTCGGCCAAAACCAGTTCGGCCGAACCAGTTTCGGCCAAAAAATAATGAGTAAATATAAGCCAACTATGTTCTATCGATGAAGAATTGGCACATATTTATATTGGGGGGTTCGGCCGAAACTGGTTCGGTCGAACCAGTTTTGGCCGAACCAGTTCTGGCCGAACCAGTTCCGGCCGAAACTGTCTGTGTGGCATCCTATGTGGCAGCCAAATGGGCAAAAATTTCAAAATTACAGAACTTCTCACTTAGACAACTGATATCTTCATCAAAAATCAACCATTTAAAAAATCTAAATATACCCTTTTGTAGAGCTCGGAGTCTAGATTATGGTAATATAATTTTTATTGTGTTTTGATTACATATAATATATTATAATTTGAAAAAACTCCAAGTAGGTATTTTAACATTGAAGAACATGCTCGTTCAAAAAAATAAAAAAATAGCAAATCATGTCAAAATTTTTTACAAATTATATGTAACACTATAGGAGAGAGTCCTCTTCAAGAATATATAATTTGTTTTGTATTTGGTTTATATTTGCTAGGGCAAATGTGGAGGGAGAAAAAAACTGTTAATTTTGGGTAACTCCGACTTTGAATAGTTATAATAGACAAAATATATACCAAAAACCAATCTTTCTTTTTTTATGCACTAGCTGTACATGTCATCTAAAACATATTCTGAAATTAGAGGAAAAAAAGATTATTTGCATATATTTAGTTGGAGGGAACTAGACCTTACATTTTCAGAATTTTTTGCGCAATTAAAAAATGGACTTCAAAAATTAAAAAACTAGGTCAATAATTATTCAAAATATTTTTAAAAAATTATAGCCATAAACAGCATCCAATTTTACACATTTCATTTGTTTACATCATTTTTAAATTCTAAACATAAATGCCACTTTTATGTCATTAAAGTTTAAGAGTTTTGCATGTCGTGGTCCTCTTCCTTTGTAAAAGTGTGACACAGGTTTGTACTTTTACCCTTTTGGCATTAATGACTGTACAAAGTGGATTAGTATTTGTGTTGTTTTGGTGCTAATGTTGATTTTTGTTTTTTCTACTAGTAATGGTGACCATTCTTCTATAATGGGACATATATCAATCTCTCCATCCTCGGGTGCCTCTGAGAGGTTTTCACCCTTGAATACATCTTTTATTTTACTATTTTGTATCTAGAATGTGCCTTTCATTTTTCACCTAATAGTCATACAATTTCTTTTTCAATTTTATGACTAGAGGATTGATATAACTCCTCAATGTATGTTGTGTTGTCCAATTCGATGTTGAAACCCACCTTGTAGTCTCCCATAGGTATGCCTTGTCTTAGTCCAAATAATTCAATAATATATTCATCATTCTAAAAAATGTCTATGGTTGGCTGATTTTGTTGTTCCCAATCAATAAGGTCGAGGTAAATGAAAGCTATGTTATCCTTGTTTTGGAAGGAAAAATTGATATAAGACTCACTCACCGATTCACAGGTTTCTGATGAGGATGAGAATGAAGGTTAAAATCATTTACAAAATTCCTCAATCCAATCTCAATGGTCTGTGGGCCTATCTTATAAAGAGAGTCGAGCAATGAAAGTGTTAGGATGTAAGGTGTTGGTGGTGTGTGGGGAATCCCAATCATAGTCATTTTATTATGTATCTGAATGGAGTTCCTGAAATGTCTCAACTTCATCATAAACACAAGCGTTAACATTAGAGGGTAAAGAGATATTTGTAATTCCTTCTACAGGTGGTTTGTAACCTAAGTCATGATGCTTCAAGTTTTGGGTAGGTGCAATTGGATCCACAATTCCTTGTTTATTTTTGCCTAAGACAAAACATCCATTATACACTTGTTTTTGGATAATTGTGTACCCCCGTCCATATTTATGTACTAGAATTTTGACCTCATGGGGTTCTTCATTTGTATACAACCAAGAAGACAGGTTGTCTTCAATGATCTCTCCATGTATGTCTCCCCATCTTATGAAGACTATTTATGGATAGACAAGTGTTATCTTTTTTTTTCCTCTAAAGATGGTGTCTAGGCTTTCCATATGAATGGGTTGAGATTGGTATCTTTCCTATACAAAAGAAGTCTGCATAGGTGTATTCTCCACATCCATTTTCTCAAACTTGGATTTTGAGGTCTAATGTGGGTTCTTTAATTGATTTAGCAAGGTCTCAAAAATTTATGTTTTGAGATGAGGAGGCAATAGTTTCTTCCTGATTGTTGGGTACTTGATTAGACACAACTCTTCTAAGATTTGTGTAGTAAATAAAAGGATCTCCATCACTTGGCAAAGTGATTTCAACTCTATCATGAAAGAACTTTAAACATTGATGATAAGTAGATGGTATAGCCTACATGGAATGGATCCACAACTATCCCTAGAGCATATTATAACCCAGTTTTAGGTCCAATACCTAAAATGTAGTGTCTTGTGTTACGAGACCTAGTGTGATTGGGAGGGTTATCATGCCACTATAAATATATTCTTCATAATCATACACTCTTACTATGATATTTTTGGTAACATCTACACAAGTGTTAGAGTAGCCTAGTGTCTTTACCAATTTTAGTGTACAAATATTTAGACCCGCTCTGTCGTCTATCAAGACTCATATGATTTTATGAAGGTGGACAAAGAATTAAAGATGTAAAGGATCATTATGAGATGGTTTATGGGATGGGATGTCTTTCTCAATGAAGCTGACATGGTGTTGTATGGACATATTTCCCATCTTGGATTGAAATTTGTCAACATCTATATCTTTCAGGATAGAGGATTGTTGTAGGGGTTTGTCTAGTACTGCTTTATGATTTAGTGAAATTCGAGTTCATAGATGGAAATTTGTGCTAAGGTATTATTTAGATTGTTTAATAGGTTATACTAACCTGATGGCAAGGTGGATGAATTATTTGGCACCACAACTTTTTTTGGGGCTCCTTGTACTGTGATTTTAGAACAAAACTATTAGTGTTAGGACCTTGGATAGTAATGGTGTTTATGCTCAGACCAAGATTTGGTTTTGGGTAAGTGAATTTTTCTTTATTTTCATGTTCATATGTGGAGGCCTTACCTATTCTATGATCCATCAGTGGCTTTGGGAATATTTTATGGTCTTGATTGGTGGTGTTTAAATTTTCAATAACTTCTATTTCATCACAGTCAATGAAATCTTGGACAATGTGCTTCAGTTGCATGCAGTTGGCTGTTTTGTGTCCCTTAGTTTTGTGATAGTAACAATAACTGTTGTCATTCCACCATCATAATGTCTAATTTCAATTAAAGTAACTGAATGATTTTGTAGTAATTTTTGAAGAACTTTCTCAAAAGGTTCTGCAAGAGGCGTAAAGTCTCAATGTGGAGGGATGTTCCTTCTTGCAGTAATTTGTTGGTAGGTGTGGTCAACTATCTAGTTTTTTATGTCAGTATTTTAACCCTTTGGACAGTGTGTAACTATTGGGTTTATTGAGCAGGTGTTGGTGGTGCATGCATGTGCATTAATAGTTGGGCTAGCTTACCATCAACAATGCCATCATTTGTTAGTTTTTTGTTTTTAGATCAGTACTTGGATTTATTGTAAGGTGTTAATTTACTGGTGTCTTTCTTGATAGACCCCTTTAAGGTTAGGGATCTTTCTTCCTTTAGCCCTTGTTCGACTAGTTCTTCAAAGGTCTTAATTCATTGGGATTTTAATTCACACATCATTGTCCAGTTGATACTTTTCAATGAACAAATGGATCTTCTCTTTTATGGGTACGTGGAAAGATGCCTTGGAGGAAGCATTTCTCCAACGTTGTAAGAATGAGGAAAGTTCTCACCACTCTTTTTTTTGGTAGTGCAGAGATCCATTAATGTTATTTCAATGACAATATTGTGTGACTAGTGTGATATGTGTTAGAGTCTGACAGATCTGGAACTATATAAGAATAAACAGTTATATGCAGAAAACAAAAGAAGAATAAAACTTAACACATATAACACATAGATTTAATGTGGTTCACCCAAAACCTAGGCTACATCCACCTACACAACCATCCAACCTTTCTTATTATCAAGAGAAATAGTACACCAACATTAAAATGCATTATGCATCTCAACCGCTTATAACATGCATTTTAGGGAAACCTCTAAAATCGACCATTTTAGGGTTTTACAATGTTGGTCTTCTTTTTCCCAAAAAAGCTAATCTTTTTCTTGAAAAAGCACCAAAAATTTTTGGCGCTTCACGCCCATCGGATCAGTCACCACAATATCAAAACCCACTACATGAGCAGTCACTATAATACAGACACCCACTACATGATCAATCACCACAATATCAACAATATGAACTTTTCAACTAGTTCATTCCATGATTGTATCCCAGGAGGGAGTCTAGAAAACCACTCCATGACTGACCCACCAAAAATACATGAAAAGAGTCTCATCAGGTAGGTTTTTTCATATGCCACTTCTATATAGGCCATGGAAAACTCCTATATATGGTCTCGGGGATCACCCTTTTCCTTTTTTTATGACCTATTGTTGGAGGGTCATGAATTGTTGAGAACAGGCTCCAGTAGGCATCAATGTAGGTTGCACCACATTAGGATCAAAGAATGTTGTCCAACTATTATATGATTGTGCCTGATTGTATGAGGGTCCATGAACTGCATTCATATATGTCTTAGGAACACATGGTTGGACATACCAAGACTATGGAGCATACAGAGGCTGTGGAAAATAAATTGTGGTTGTAGAATATATTGAGGTGATGAAATGTACTGACTATGTTGGGGTGGTGGAATGTATGGAGGCTATTGATTATGCTAGGGTGGTAGATTGTACATGGAGGCTATTGAGTATGATGTAGTGGTGTAATGTATGGAGGCTATTGAGTATGCTAGGGTGGTGAAATGTATGGAGGTTATTGAGTATGCTAGACTAATGGAATGAATGAAGGCTTTTGAGTAATTCTGGGGTGGTGGAACATATGGAGGCTATTGAGTATATTGGCGTGGTACTATAGGGTTGGAAGTGTTGGGCCTAGTTACTCTATAATATTTCAAGAAGGCAAAAAGGATCCTCGAATAATTGGGGTTGATGGAAGGTGTTTATTTAGGTGCCCCTTGATTGATTTGGGGGATTCCTGAATTGGAAGGAACACCTATTGGGAGAATACTGGTAGGTTATTGTTGAGGTACCCCTTAGTTGATTTGGGGGACTCCTATTGAGAGACTACTAATATTTTGACCTTATGGAACCATATTGGAAGTACCCACTAGATGTGGTGAGGACATTATGGATGGTTTTTTTGTGGTGAAAGGTGCGCTAGATGTGGGTGGAAAACTGGAAAATAGAGGATTATTGTGTTGGGTCCCTAGTGTAGTGGAAGATGTGGTCACTTTGGATGCGCTTTGAGTGGTGGTGCTAGAGGGTATAGTGGAAGTGATTGGAAGAGGTGTTATGGAAGAAAGATGAGATGATGATACGAGAGTGTCCTCTACTATGGTGGAGGTGTTGAATCTAGTGGGTAACTTGGCCCCATTCTATGCAAGTATTTTGAAGTATGTATCTGGGTCAGTTGCTAATAAGGATCCCATGATAGTCATTAATTTCCCTAGGGTTTGTTAAGGCATCATTAGTTTCCTCATTGTCATTGCATTTAGCTATGATGTTCTCAAGTGAGAACTCATCTTCTAGTGGAGGTATACGAGGTAGCTGTGGGATATCAACTTGTGTCTTTCTATGATATTATAGGGTCTCTAGATTGTTGAAATATAGTTTTAGGGTCCCTTGAATAGGAAAATCAAGCTAGCTATTGGGATCATGTATGGGTTCTATGTTCTAGTCCATTTTTCTTTTTCTCTTTTGGGATCTCATGAATGCCATATACAGATGATAAATACAACCTAATTTTTTTTTGGATTTTTTGAGATTTTGGGGATGCAAATGCAATCTATGATTGAAAGCCTAAAATGTGCCTAAGGTGTAGGTAATATTACCTAAGAGAGATTTTATAAACTTTGAAGTTAAACCCTCTAAAGAAAGGCCTACATGATTCTATGGAATATCTTGACTTCATAAAAGGTCAGACAAAAATGACCGATACCGGCAATGATGTCTATCTAAGACAAGTGTTAACTAGAATGATAGGTGGAAAGGTGAATACTTAACCTTTAGAATATGCAAGATATGTTTTTGGGATTTTCTTGAATTTTTTAGACTATAATGATGACCATGTAAAAGGAGATGACTATGCAAGGCTCTAGGGTAGGGATAATGCTAAAAATGTTGGATGCTAGCCTCTAATATACAAGGGTATGTCGATCACCAAATTTTACAATAAGAGACAAGTGAAATGTTTAGGACATAGGTTTGATAATAATTTTTTCTTGGTTCTATCATATGATGTTGCTAGGACAATTTTTGAAGATGTTTCAAGTACAAAAAATACAAATTCAGTATAGCTTTAGGAATGACTCAAAAAAAAAGAAATAATCAGTGTATGTTCAACTTTTTAAAGCTACAAGTTTTCACATGGTCAAGAACAACGAAAAACATAGATAGTCAATTTAATCTATGGTTAAATTGGCTTCAAATGTAATGTTATAGGCCCATTTCTTGGATTTCCATCATCTTACACAACTATTGTCACACTAATAGGAAACAAAGGTCCATGTCATAGGTTCTCATATTTTTTCCTTTTCCAGGTATTGTTTTTGTACTAATGAAGATCTCTTTCACTAAAACAATACCCTGGGACACATATGATGGTAATCTTGGGGGGAGATTTGGTGACCCCTTGCACTATAATAAGACACTTGATTCGGAGATGAACCAGGTGGGCCTCTAATTAACAGGGTTGTAGTAAGGTCCTTGGCATCTACCCAAATGGTTTGTACGCATGTGAGATACTTAACACACCTCACCCAATCTTGGTTAGATTAAGATGATTACGGGATTTATCCCACATCTCATTAATGTAACGGTTGGAAGGATTTACCGGTATGAGGTCATCCTTTAAGGAAGAAGCACATTCCCTAGACAAGCCTCTCTAAGAAAATAAAAAAGGTATTTAATCTAATAAAATGTGCAATCCCACCAAACACCAAAACATGCAGTTAATCAAATTAAGCTCTAAAACCAAATGTTAGCTAATCTAAATCATCCATACAAGTACATAGATTCATTTTTTTAAGAACTAAACCAGATGAGGGTTTGATTGTTCAGTTTTATGCACCAAATCAAGATGTACTTTGCTTTGTTCAATTCTTAAGCACACATCAATTTTAAGCACCACCACGAAATGTGAATTTGTGATGTTTGAGCATACACTGTTATTTTTAAGCACCAAAATATGAATTAATTAATTTTAGAATTGGCCAAAATTAGAGCTACCTCCATGCCACAAGCTACCTTGAAATAGTTAGTATTGAAAACCCTAGCAATTAGTTTTGATTATTCACAAGCATGCTAGTGTTGATATAACAAAAATTTAATTTCTCAGTGATTCTTCCCACCTTATCCAAATAAGACTGTATAACACCTTTGTACGTGATCTCTGCTAAAAATACCTTAATTCTCAACCTATGGGCTGGTCCTTTATTTTTCTTTATTTCTCGATCTCTTTTATGCTGCTCAAAAAGCTCTTGGATTTTAAATTGTTTTGTGCTTTAGTGGCCCATTGCGTCTTTTCATTACCATAAGAACACAATTTACATATCAGAGAATAAAAAATAAGATAGAAAAGATTTTTTTATTTCAATAGGAAACTACGTCATTTCAGATCTCTACGTGTGTCATTTTAGAGTTGTAACTATGATAAATAAAATAGCCAAGTGTGTCATTTCAACAATGAGTACATCGATCTAGGTAGATAAGTGTGTCAAATGAAAATATTCCCCTCTGTCCAAATAGAAAACAAAAATAGAGTAATAATAGCATTTCGCTTGTCAAAATTAGTAGATCTAAGATAAATGCCCTGATATATAAATATAGATTATAATCAAATGATTAGAAATCACAAAAAAATCCTAATGTATAAAATGACAAGAAGAATAACAAAATTTTTCAAACAAAACAACACTGTAATCAATAGCAAGTAAGTGCGTCACATGAGTTGTGTATGTGCATCATTTTGTCTAGTAAGTGCATTGCTTTTGATGAGGCATATTTATGCCATCTTTTAAAAGCCCTAGGATAGTTTTTGATAGTTCCTATTCTATAATTTCGTCATACTTTACTGTAAACTTATATGCTCTTTTAGGATATTACGTGGCATGCCGCCACTAAGACATCTAATTTGTTTTAATGCTTTAAACATGTGAAGTTGGATATTAATGCTATATCACTTATGATAAATTTATGGTTAGGTTCTAATGGGTAGTTAGCTATTTAAATGTGAATGAACGTGTGCATGTTTTGGTGAAAAATTACTTTGGATATATTTTTCTAACAATTGAGGGTAGAGAATAAATAACAACTGAAGGATTGACCAGGTGAACGCGCCCGTGCGCTAGATAACCAGACCCAGTACTGCAACAGAATCAATTGGTGGAGAAGTTAATGTGACTCAAAGTGATGGTTCTGGGAAGATCAAGATGGAAGCAGTTGGAAAGCTGGATCTGTTCTTCCTCTGTCATGACATTTCTTTCCTTCTTTATGGACATCTTCTATTTCCTACTTTCTAGTTTATAGTTTTTCAATAATGACTCTACCTATTCTATAGCGTGAGTATTTAAGTTGTTAGATGTTTCTCTTTTAAATAAGAACCACTCCTGCATGAGGAGGGAATTATCAGTTATTAGAGATATAGTTTCATTCTGTTATTTTCAAGCTTTCATGAATCTATGTACTATGTTTTTCAATCAATGATAAATAAAGTCTTGAGATCTAGTTCTATGTAATTGAGTTTTGGATACTCATCCAAGGGGGCCCACTTGGTGAGGAATCCACATTAGTTAGAATCATTTCCTATAGTTTTCTTTCCTGCATCTTGATATCTTAATTCTAGTGTTATATTGTTCCTGATGCCAAAGCCATAGGACAAGTTGTTGCTTCCTGTAGCCAAAGTGGTAGAACAATTGAAGCATTGTAGTTTAGTTTTCAAGCCTTTGCATTCCTTCCACATCTTTACTTCAAAATTTTCATTTCCAATATTTATTTCCTGCAACCTTAGATTAAGTTTTCCTTTCAAAGCATTTGTTTCCTGCAACAACTATAGAAAAGCGTGGTCCGAGTTAGCCTTCAGTGCATATATCTTGCTGGCTCGTTTCAAGTAATATGTCCCTGGGTTGATAAATTAAATGAGTTTTTATAGGGAGGATAGCTTCTCGGTAGGATGTCAAATCCCTGAGTCTTGGTGAAATCCTAGTTTCTAAGTCCTTTTTAAAAGCTAATCATTTTTGGTGTCATTGTCAGGGATGGTGTCGAGCCGAGTTCTAACTCAACCATTCATAGAATTTGCTTTTGTTTATATTTTCATCTCCTTCTTTGAGTAGAATATATTTCACTTTGAGATTCACTACAAACCCAAACAACTCCATGCTAGATGCATCGATAGAAGAAGAAGAGACGCTCTAGGAAGGTACTTTCGAAATCAACCCAACAATCAATTCAAATAAATATTTGTACCATTAGAAGAAGAAGACCAGTTTGTTGATTCTATTGTAGACCTTCCTAAACCCACAACATCATCTTCATCCTCTGAAGGTGAAATCCTTGGCTACTTTCCCCTTGAAGAAGCATTTGAGCTCAGTCCATTTTCTAAAGGCTTGGCCAATATGAGAATTCAATATCCTGACTATCTAGAAGGAGAAAATTCATTGCCTTTAGTAGTCTATCAGCCTCAAGATAAACCTCAAGGTTCGCCCAGGATGGCGAACCCTCCTAATTTTTTATTCCCTATCATTGATCAGAGTGACAATAATAACCTCAAGGAAATTCCATCTTCATCCCTTCCTAAATTATATGGCCTGGTAACAAAGGACCCTGATACCTTTCTCTTTGAGTTTGATATCCTCTATTGTAGTTATGACTACACCAACTATCCCCCTAGGCTCAATTTATTTCCAACAACTCTTAAGGAGTCTTCTTTAAGATGGTTTATAGAATTAGGCTAGGATGTTGTTCATGATTGGGATGAAATGAAGAGTTCTTTCTTGAAAAAATATAAAGAATACTACATAGGTAATGACATGCGAGGGGCTGACATTTTTAAGATGACACAAAAGGAGGATGAGAGCCTTGAATATTATGTGTCAAGATTCTTATTCATCTTATAGAAGAACATACAACACCAACTCAACCAAGAATAAAAAAAACTCCTCTTGTTGAGGGGTATAAATGAAGGGTGCACTAAAGCATTGGACCTCATGGTTGGAGGCTATATCACCCAATCAACTTGGGATGATATCAAGAAGATATACCTTAATTATTCAAGAGCTGCTATAAAAAAGGGTGTGGATATAGGTCCACTATAGGCAAGTCAAGTAGTGGTGGCATCTCTTAGATAGAAATAACTCATCTCCTATTTGAATTAAAAAAATATATCATCAATAAAATGGCCATACAACTGGACACAATGCAGGCAAAAAAGAAACATGAGGAGGCCGAAGCTATTTTGGCTGAATTCTGTCCCCATTGCCAACAAAAGAAGAGGGATTGGTGGTGCAAGCTAGTTGCTAATATGGAGACTGCACAACTACCCACTAATTACAAACCCATTGAAGGAGATGATGAGAAAGTATTCTTTGTTTCACAATGAATACCATGGGGGAAAAGACAAGGTATGCCCCATGATCCTCTTACTTTTAATGGTCCATTTTATAGTAATCAATGGAAACCTCCTATGAATTATCAGTTTCCTCCCTAGAATAATCCTCAAAATCAATGGAAAAATTACAAAAATCCCCAATGAAAAAAACCCCAAGGGAATTGGCAACCACCATAGGGAAATTGGTAGTAGAATCAATAATGGAAAAACCAGTAGCAGGGATTCCTACAACCACTACATCAGCCTCCACAACAAGCACTTTTTCCACCTCCTGTAGCCATGGCTGCACCTCCAAGGCCTACTCAACTTAATGCACATATGCAGCCAAATCCTAATAATAGGCCCCAACACCTCATCAAATTGTCTATGCCACTGAACCAGCTCAATATCCTGCCTATGTTATCACCATTGATTTCATCCATTTATGGCATGGTACTACTCTACTTGCTTCTACTCCTCTTATTATCACTGAAGTATCCTCAGAAGAGCCTAGTTCTCAGACAAATTCATATACTATTCCATCAGGCACAACAACAATACCGGATAAAGTCCAGCAAACTTCTCCTCCCTTTCCACAAAGGCTGCAGAACACAAATCCCAAGCATACTGAAGTTGCAGCCTTTAAAATCCTTGACCAGCTCATGAACATTAGTGTTCAAATCTCACTATTTCAAGCCATCAAGGATGTCCCAACTTATGGGAAGGCTATCAAAGAAACCTATTTTAAGAAGCTAGGCCGAAAGGGAAAGGATCCCTAGACTATTCACGTCTTTGGGAAACTTGCAGATGTAATGCTCAAAAAAATGGTTGTCCCAAAATATTTTGACCCTGGCAACCCAGTTGTTGAGGTTACAATCAATGGGACAACCATAAAAATTATTTTTTGACTTAGTAGCTACTATAAATGTCATGACCAAAGAGATCATGCAACAAATTAGAATCACCAACCTCAGGAATACACCTACTATCCTACAGCTTGCAGATAGTTCCACTATAAAACTTGATGTGATAATTGAAGATATAGTTATAACCCTGGAATTCTGGTCATATCCTACAAACTTTATGACACTATTACCAAAGGCTGCATTGGGAGGATACCCTATCATTCTTGGCTAGCCTTGGCTAACCATTGTCGATGCATATATAGGTTGTCATTCAAGCAATATGACTATCTCTGATGGTCAACATACCAAAACTTTAGCCTTATATCCACATTCCCAACCACAAATGGAGTTGGCTTCACCTATCTTACCATATATATGAGAGGAAGAGGA
Source organism: Thuja plicata (assembly GCA_018584345.1). Classification (NCBI taxonomy): domain Eukaryota; kingdom Viridiplantae; phylum Streptophyta; class Pinopsida; order Cupressales; family Cupressaceae; genus Thuja; species Thuja plicata. Next base: position 695,828 of record MU225806.1, on the reverse strand, counting down.
GGTAGTAAAATTAGTATCCCAATTAATGATGTTAAAGAGAGACCCTTTCTTGTAGCTTCAAGAAGAAGACATAGTGATCACAAACATTCTATAAAACCAATATGGATCAAGTTCATATCCCATGGACTGCTCATTCTCCCATAACTTCTTCCAGCAAACTTTGTACCCTGATTGCGAATTGCATCCATCTCCTATAGATAATAAATTGTACCACCAATTTCTACCTCATGAGATCCAAGTACCCTCATTAATAGGTTCTTCTATGGTGGAACTAACTAAACAGTTAGAAGTCTCTCCTATATGTCGCCTGAATATTAATATTCAACTTACCCCCCAGCAACAAACATCTTTGGCCAAACTATTAAAAGACCGTACCATAGCTTTTGCATGGGATTATGCAGATATGAAAGGCTTAGACCCCAAATTGTGTACTCATAAGATATACTTGAAAGAGGAAAAAACCCTTGTTAGGCAATTTCAAAGGCATTTCAATCCCGCCTTAAGAGAGAAAGTGAAGACTGAGTTGCAAAAAATTCTTAATGCTGGTTTCATCTATCCTATCTCAGACATTCAGTGGGTCTCCCTATTGGTAATAGTCCCCCAAAAAGGAGGAAAGTGGAGGGTATGTGTTGATTATAGAGAGCTCAACAATGCAACTAAAAAGGACCACTTCCCTCTACCATTCATTGACCAAGTCTTAGACTCCTTAGCAAGCAAATGGTATTTTTCTTTCCTAGATGGGTATAGTGGATACAACTAGATCATGATTCTTCCCGAAGACAAGAAAATACCACATTCACCTGCACATGGGGAACATTTTCCTACTCAGTCTTACCTTTCGGTCTCTACAATGCTCTAGCCACATTCAAAGGGTACTCATTGATATCTTTGCTAATATTGTTAGGAATAAGGTGTCTCAACCTTGTATATTTCCTTACATTTGATATTATTTGTTTTATAATTAATTTTTTGCAAATAATGTATTTAAGTATGATATTTGTTCTGTCATTTAGTTGAGTGGACATGTTGTGTTTTCACTCCACTTGGAAGACGACAAGGATGATCAAACTTGGTCTAGGTGGATCTAGGCATCCCTTTTCTGTGGTAGAGGTTATTTGCCAAATGTCGGCACTTTGGACAATGTGTAAGGTAATCATGACTGAAACAGTTATGATGGATTCCTATGACGATCATTAATATTTGTACGAGCTAATTGTGAAAGATTTGATGATGGGTGAAGACATGAAAGACATGTGGAAACTGATCATGTTGAGTACTGTACACTCTTCTACAACCGTAATATAGCTGCCTTTTGGAGAATGGTAAAACCCTAATACTGTTAGAGTATTATTTCATTTTTACTCTAGTTGCTTAAGCGTCTCTTAGGTGCATTATTAATTAATTCTTAATTAATAATGTGCATCCTAGTTTTTCCCTTTTAGGGTTTCGTTCACCTTTTTAAGG
>MU225806.1:646116-694314 GCA_018584345.1 Thuja plicata | reverse complement strand
AAATCCTACATGGTATCAGAGCCGCCCTGCTGCTGTCTGGTTCGAAGATTTTTGAAGCCACGATTCGAAGGCGTCATCTGCAGCTTCTCTGGGGTTTTTTCTATCATTTCTAAGGAGGCGCTATTTTCTGGAGCAAATTTTTTCCTCAGATGCTCCGGAGGCCAAGTAGGTTGAACTTTATATGATTTTGACTCTCCTGGGCCTTCTGAATGCAATGGCGGTGTCTGTTTTGGCTCAATTTTCTCCAAAAAATAGTGCCTCCTTAGAAATGATAGAAAAAACCCTAGAGAAGCTGCAGATGACGCCTTCGAATCGTGGCTTCAAAAATCTTTGAACCAGACAGCAGCGGGGCGGCTCTGATACCATGTAGGATTGCTAAACTACAATCTTCCCAAGAACACCTGCATACAAAGCTGTTACAAAGAAGAAGAAGCAGACATAAGAGAGAAGACAGAAGAATGGCTATGGCGGCCGATAGGCCAGAGACTGCAAATCCATTGTGACAGAATAAATTTCTATTAACACAATAATGAATTACAAAATGATCTCCTTGTGAATTACAAAGCAGTCAATCCTTATAAAGGATACCGAAACCCTAAAAGGGAAACAACTAGGAAATAGAAACTTCCTAAGTCTAACTTAAGCTAATCAAACATATGAATCATTCAAACAAATTTTATTTCATATCTTGCTCAAAAGAGAACATAGTCCTCCAAAAATACAAAAGTGGATTGAATACAATAAATAGTTAAGGCGTACCTAGGTTCCTCTATTGTTTTGGAAATTTTATACTCAACAAATTTCAATCTTTAAAATGATGCAATATGAGCTAACTTTGTGTTCCTTTATGAATGAAATTTGATGAAGTTCATGTTCCTATATGAAACAATTTCATGAATGAATTCCTTTTATAAAGCCAAAGGATTCAATAAGGCAAAAAATAATGATAGATATTATAGCAAAAAAGAACAAATATAGAAACAAGAAATGGAGATATGGATAAGAAGACAAAAGAACAAAGATTGAATCCAAGGATAGCATATGATCTGATCTGACAAGATCTCTATAGTCAAAAAATTGAAAAAGGCATGGGAAAGGCTGACAACTTCCCAAGAGGAAAATTAATTTCCGAGTGCAAAGCTCCCACATAAAGCCTATCAACTTAATTAAATAGATAACTGATTTGTTGATCAGTTAGGAGAGAGAGTTATGGAGTTAACTAAAACTCATAATTGGAAAGATAAATATCATTAAATAAATAAACTATTTTATTTATTTGCACATGTGGGGAGTATAAATAAATAAATAATCTTTATTTATTTATGAGAAGAATAATTAATTTAATTAAATAAATATAATTTATTTAATTATGAAAAGGAAATTGATTTAATTGTTATATAAATGTAATAAAAAATAAGAAGCATTTAATTAAACAATATAATTATTTAATTAAATATAATGACATAGGGAATAATTAAATAATGTTTAATTATTTAATACTTGTATAGATGAATAATCGATGAAATAATTAGGGAACTAATTAAAATTACTTAATTATAAAATTATAAAGAAATGATTATTTTGAGTTTAGATCATAGTAGGACACAAATTGATTAAATAATTAAGATTATTTAACAATTTAAGATGAATGTTAGTAAACTTATTGCATTAAAGCAATTAGTCATTTTTAACTGTCTACAATGTTTTGCATCTTATTGTGGACGACCCTTGATATTACATGGTTATATTTAAAATTTTTATGTGATGCTATTAGTGGATCCATTTCAGATTTGATATTACCTGTGCAATAGGAGCTTCTAGGTGTGTATGTGGTAGGTATCATACTTGGATCTTCTGGTTGCATGTTATAGGTTGTATATGTTGATGATATGTGATTCATTTGATACGTTTTGTATACCTTAGAGGTATGGATAGTTGGAAGTGTTAGGACTTACCATGGGTGTTATTTCAACTATATTTATTGATTCTTCATAGCTACCAATGCATGTTGTTACCTTTGGATTGAGTGTTTGTATTTTGGATATCAATTAAGACAAGATTTACGATTTGTTTGTGACAAGTTGTGTGGATTTATCTTTGAATGGATTCTATGTATGTCCAGTGGTAGTGGCATGATAAATGGTAAGAAAATTCATGTATGAGATGGTGGTCAGTTTGTTTCTTATTATAGGCATGTTGATGGAGCACATGGAGTAGTTTGATTCATGATGGTATATGTGGCTAGAGGGTTTGATCCCTTGTTCATGTTTGTTGCTACTTATTGAACCTTATGCAATGTATACAAATGGGAGAATGTTGGGAAATAAATATTCTACACCTTGGATAATAATGCTTATTATTGAATAATATTTTATTTATCATATATGTTGTACTTAGGAGCTCCTAGATTGGCGTACAAGATGTAGATATATTTTTTGGAATATTCTCAGGGTCACTTGATGTTGTATTGTAACATTGAAATATTATAATTTATGTAATTATTTAATATTAGCAAAATAAAATAAAAAAGTACTCAATATTGTAAAATAACTAAATATTGGGTTACATTTTGCAAGTCAAACTTGGGTGCCAGGCTTGGGGGGATTAAAATTGGTGAGCTAGAGAATATGTTATCACTTGATCTTGATGACAAATTTTGGTGCCCAATTTGAAGATACAATTGGATGCATATGATATATTTACTATTGGTGCTTAGCGAAATTACATATTAATTAAGAAATATTTAACATAGTTTGATTTCCTTGAATTCTACCATCTTTACTATAAATAGAAGGCTCATTAGGATGAGCCACAAATTTTTGGTTGAAGTTGATATAGTACGTGATTATTATAAGTGAATATTGGGGTAAACATTTGGAAAATTGAGTTACATTTTGAGGACATCTTAAGGAGCATGGAATAATACACATGTCACTCATTTGTTCTTAGATTATTTTTATGGGGAAAGAAATAATAGTTTTTGAGTATGGAACAAATAGGTTTTGAAGGGACCGAAAACCATTTTTAGGAAAAAAGAGACTAAAGATAAGACACAAAATAAGAATCTTTACAACAAAAAACTACCCAAAAGAATAGAGACATAACAACAACAATTAGACAATAAAAAAAATAGCAAGGAGCCAGAGAAAGAAAGAAAATAGGGAAAAAACCAAGAAACCTTAGGAAAGATTCTTTAGGATGTCTTGAGGCTCTTTTTTTCCTTCCTTTTTAGATTTCCTTTGGTTCTCTTGCTCGAACGAGTATCCTCTTCTTACCCTTTTTTCTCTGTCAACAACATCTACATCAACCACCATACTGTCTTGGTAGATGTTCTCCAATTTGTTCACCATGGTGTTGAGACTCTCACTCCTACTTTTAATAACTTTATGAATTAGGGTAAAAATAGATATAGGGTTATCATTAATGCTCTGAAGCTTACTTTCCAACTCCTAAATTCTCCCTTCATAATTCTCCTTCATAGCTTCCGTAGTATCAATTTTTTGGTGAAGACACTCAACCGGGGACTTCTCTACGGTTTCATTCCATAATGCATTATTTCTATTATCCTATGTATTACCTTTATCCTCTTCATTTCTTGAACCATCAATACCCTTTTCCTGTTTGTTGTTAATCACCGCCAGCTTGATGTTAATATCCTTTATCTAAAAAAGACCTATTTAATTAGTTTCTTGATCAAGGTTGAGATCATAAGAGTCAACATTAAAATCCAAGGGAAAACATGGTCTCCCTTCTCTATCCATGGCCGGATGGGAGTCCTCAGAATCATTGTGAGAAGAGGAGTCTGATATAGTGTTGTTGTCAGAAGAAAGGGAGATGTTCCTTTTCACATTATACTTCCCTTTCTTCTTCTAGGGTTTAGGATTTGAATCATCCATGTTAGTATTCCATTCATCCTCCTCTAAATATCTCATCCCCAATTCCTCATCATAAAAAAATAGGGGTAGCATTGGATAGAGAGGGAAAAGACTTCAAATTCTCATAAATTAACAATACTTAACCCTCATGTAGGATTAGATTCTTCTTAGGGTTCTTCTTGTAATCCCTAATATTGACATTCACTGAAGAAAGAAAAAAGAAAGAAAAAGATATTCTGATTTAAGTGAAAAGTAAGAAACCATAAAATCTTGACAACATTATTAGGAATATCCCACTGTAATGTTATATAGGTAAAGGAGTAGCTAAAAGGGATACACCTCTTTTATTGAGGACTATGGAAAATACCTACCATTAAGATTGAATGAGTGGATTGAAGAATGGCACAAGTAACAAATAAGAGACTATAAAATTATGGACAACCATAAATGAATTTGTATTTGGTTGTTTAAGACATATCAAACAAATGATGAATGAGTTTCTTAAGAATCTCAATGTCTAAAAGCTTCATAAAATATTATTATTTTTTGAGAGGCAAATTGGGAGGATAAAATATCGTATGCGAGAAAAGTGGTTGTTAAAATAATTCATAAAGAAAGATTCTTTTAGGGATTCCATGCTATCGAGTTCAAGATACTATATCCACCACTTCTATTCTCTCTTTTGTCTAAGTATTCCACAAGATATCATGGACAAAAAGATATAGAAGGATATAAAGATTCTAATCTAAATCCAATTTCAAGGTTTATTTTAGAATAGAGCATCAAGGGAAACCCTATTTCTAATGATGAAAAAAAACAAAAAAATATGTAGAATATTTATGAAAGGGGATAAATTATGGTGGAGGGCCTCAAACTTTTGTCAAAGGCGAACTTACAAGAAAGAGAAATATTGTGAATTATATTTAAAGTTTGAGAGAAGTGGTCAAATATCAATAGTTTTTTCTATCAATATAAAAACATAGAAAAATAATAAATTGGAAGACACAAAGATTAAGATATTATCAAGAAATAACAAGGCTATAACTAAATTGGAAGAAATTATACCAATTAGAAACTATGAAAAATTATTTAAGAGGAAAACAAGCTTTACTTATTTTGGTGATGAATGAAGATGGGTGAGATCAAGTTATCATCCATATGTAGTAGTTGGAGAAAGGCAAAGAAATAGTTGAATTATGTTACCCTTGATAGGATTTGAAAGTGTTATTATTATAAAGAGGTTATCATCATAATAATCAACTCACCTTAACACATCCACCATTTTTGCACAGTTCGACATGGTGTACTTACTTCATATTAACATTACATATGATCTATGATATATTTAACTTATTCATAACCAAATAGATAAGGAAAATAAATAATTTGTAAAAATAATTCCATCATTTGTTTCTCTTAGAATTCATGATATGGAAATATCATATTGAAATGAGCTTACCAAGGCAAAAATGACAATGTCACAGTGTGAGATCGATGTTTCACACAAACTTTGTAGAAAGATAATCTAATGTCTAGACTATGTAAAGATGGCAATGAAACAATACGAGATTTAAATTTCATAGAAAATTCACATATTAACAAGTTGAAATTCAAACATAGAGATGATTATGCCCAACAAAACATTAAACCATAATAACAATTTAAAATTCAATTGAATTTAACTCATTTAAAACCACCATAGAGCTGCAACATACTCGATATTAAATAGGGTAATAAAACTTATTCAAATGAAGAGTTCCAAGCTCCGAGTCCATAAAAGTGATCTCTAGTGAAGAATGCAACTAGTAATAACTTTAGAAAAAAAATCAACATTAGAACATCTTCAATGTCTTTAATAAAGAAAAACTAGTTCTTAATGACTAAAATGTTTATCTTGGATTTACAAGAATATGTACTAGTATATCCTATAAAGAAAGGAAGCACGAGAATATACCAAATTATAGGCTCGTAATCAATAAACTACAAATAAGATGTGATTCTAGAAAGTGCTACTTATCAACTTGATGCCCCATTTTTGTTCTGCATATCTTTAGTGAAAAATGGATGTTTAATGCATAGGGATGGTAAAAAAAAAATTGTGCAAGTCTTGAGTCTAAGTCTAGTTTTTCCCTTTAGGCTAAAGAAACCTTTATCAGATTTTCCCAAATCGCCTTCTCCTTTGTAAGCCGGGGGGTTTTATCCGAGATCATGTCATATTGGGTAGGTTAAGTTCCCAAATCTGATAAAGGTCATGATTCGAAGGTTTCTAACATTGATTTTATGTGACTTTGGAATCTTTAACTTTGATACTTCATTTTGTCTCATCGACGAAAAATTGGTTTTGGGCTTCTCCTTGGCGAATAACCACCTGCAGAGTGCTTTTTCCACAGATGACCATTTCAAAGTCTCAACGGTCAGTGGAAGTTGAAAATAGATAATTTGGGGCTAGAAAGACTATTGCACTCAAAATGAATCCCTGTGGGCCAGAGGAAGGATCAAGTGATGAAGAATATAATAAAAAATTATCGGTGAAAAAGCGGAAAGTAGCATCTCCACTACTCCAACAGGCAGGTTTTGACTCATAGGATGCATTTTCCACCATATTGTTATACGCAAGATTTATGAAGAAAATCAACATGTGAGGAGACTTAAGGCATAAAGAAAGAAAATAAAACCGTCATATATCATTTTAGCATTGTAACAAGTTAGAATTCATCCTTGGTAGATTTCTGGGTAGGGAGTGCTCCAAAACAATTTCTCCGCCCAAAGGGAAGCAGCAAAGTAATTATCTGTTATCTCCAGAAAGTTATCATTATACTCATCTAAAGTGAAAAGATGTTTCTCAACAGCCCATAGAGGTAAATTAATTAATTCAAATAAAGTTGTTTTACTTCATAACAAAATTTTTCATAAATGCTTAAGTCTTTTCACTCATGTGGCATGGGAAGTTGATCGTTAACGGTAAAAAGTTGGGAGCTATAAAATCAGTAAAATATTACAAACAAGAATTACCATATGTTTGTCAAATTGTCTAAACTAAAACCCTAGTGATAGTTATTCCTTGCTTTCATATTTTTCTGAGATAGATTCCTAGTTCCTGATTCAAATCAATCGAAGCATGGCTACTAGATTTATGGGATTCGATGGGATGAATGGTATCTCTTCCAAATGACACAAAATCATGGACACTTCTCTGAGGTTCTTTGACATGCAGAGCCTTCATAACAGATTCAATGCAGAAAGAATACATCCCATTACCGAGAAACTGAAGGAGAGTGGATTAGTCAAAGCCGTTGGCTTTCCTATTGTGATACAAGTTCTAGAGATTGTTCAAGAATGCATAGCCTGCTATAATACAGACACCAAGAAAATTATTTTTCCTGACGACACGGTGCTATTCTATATTGATTAAGACTCCATCCAGAACTCCCTTCATATTCCAAAGCAGGATGAATACTCGGAGATGACATACAGCCAGGAAGTTACTGAGTATGGAGCAAAGAAGACTGTGTGGAAGAAGGAAATAATGAAAACATGGTTCCAAGAGTCAAGGAGTGCCAAGGGAAAGTTTCCTAAAATACTATACGGTACAAACCTAAAGCTAGAAATTGTAGACATCCTGGTATTGCTTCACAGGATCAGAGGTGAGAGCGATGCACTAAATTTTGTTGAGCACCATTTCTTCCTAGTTCAGATGATTTTCTCCCAACATAATTTCATTACCTGGGCTCACATGGTAAGTGAAAATATTTCAAATGCCCTAAATAGAGATAAACATCAGAACGAGTTATATATGTCCTTGGTTTTATTATATATCTTAGCTACAATTCAAATTTGGCTAGGACTTACTAGGCTAGAAGAATTCTTGGAGGATGTTAAGAGTTATGAATTCTTCCCCTGTTTGCAATTACATAATAGTTATACTGAGTATCTCAAAGTTAATGATGCATTCATAATGAGACTGTGCAGGGAGTTACAAGGTTTCCTAGAAAGGAGATTTTTTCTGGAAGCCATGGCATTTATCAGCCAATTTGGAGCTTATTTTATCCAATTTGCAAATTTCTCATATATCCATCTTGCAGGATTCAATGATTTCCCCTTGAAGTTGCCCAGGTATCCAGATGACATGATCGTGCTATTTGAGGTGATGAGGCAAGAAGTCCAAGTGAACCCGATCTTTGCAAGCACCAGGAAGAAAGGCTATGATTTCCCAATGACTATTAGAGCCTGTAGTTGTGCATCTTGGTCTGATGCAAAGAATGTTTTGAAATCATTCTCAAATAAGTTTGAATTGGAAACATATGATGTTCTGAGGCCCCAGTATGATCCTGTGAACTATGCCCAAGATTACTTGCAAATGGGTTGCACCATTCATCACATCGATGAAATAGAAGACTATTGGGCCAACTGTAAAGATGATCTAGAAAGTAGGGATAGATTCTATGCAAGATTAACTATTGAACAAATCAAAAGGTTTAAAGTTAATATTGCAATTGAAGGCATAGAAGATGATGGGAAGCATATGTATGATGATACATACATAGAGAAGATTAATCCCCTCCCTATAAGCTCTGAAGCCATGCTAGGTCAAGCCATGGATGAATTGCAGACCTTGATCGATGGGATCTACAAAAGGACAGAGAAATGGATCCAATGGATGACAGATAGAAGGAAGAGGTTGGAAAAGAAGCCTCCTTCTCAAAAAACTCCTGCAAAAGTGACCAGGAGTACTCTTGCATCATCCTTAGTGACTATCTCAACTGTAGCCAAGGAGCTAGCTCAACCAACAGGTGGAGGTGATGAGCCTCCTGAAAAGATGACTCCATTGGACAAGACATGAAGAGATGGCTCGCCTCCTATCATTGGCTCAACAGAAGAAGTTTTTTCTATAGACCCAGTCAAGCCTACAGCTAAGCCTGTTAAAAATACAGAAATAGGGCAACCAGTTAAAGCTAGCACATTGGGTATACAAGGCGACACCTTGATCCAAGATACTCCAAGGTGAGGGATTTTGGGATTAATGGGAAGTAGTACTGAGAGGGGAGGGGTGAATCAGTACCTCTAATTTTTTTAACTCTTTTCACCATTCATCATTAGTAATCATTCTTTACTGTATTACTGACCATTATTGTTATTTTTCTTATGCATGTATCATTAATTCATAATCTTTAATTGTTTGAAACATTCATAGAAACATTCATGAAAGTAATAAAGACATAACACAAGATATGATATCACAGAAAACTCCTGTTAGGAAGTAAAAATTGTGGTGGGGATGGCACCCACAAAACATCACTATCTGCAGAATGGAAGGGAGCCGGTAAAGGCTTACAATTGATCACTTCTAATGATCTACCCTGTTAGGAGTATTAAAGTGGAGACCGGTTAAGATCTACTCTATTAAGAGCTTTAGCAACACTGATTTAAGTGTGCACTCAGTTAAGAGATTTACAATAGGACTGTTAGGTCCACCTTTCTTGAAAGGATTTCTTAAGTGTACTACACTTGTTAGAATGAGTACATATGTTGACCCGACTGTATGCAATCTATAATTGTTGATCACATATCCATTAAAGCTCTCATAACAAGAATATCACCTATAGTGATTTATGAATACCTTTTCTTTGCTCGTCAATAGCTCGTGTTCTTGTCCTTGAAACTGATTTGATCCTTTTCTGTCCTTGTGCATGAAATATCTTGTCTGGTCCTTAGATGCTCTCAGTGGCTACAATCATCATCGAACAACAACATGTTCACAATAGATTGAGCATCTATTTATAGAAGTATTTGACCTATTCTAGAATCACGCATTACAATGTTAACTCTTAGATCCAAGGTATACAACTTGACCTTGATCTTTAGTTTGCATATTTTAAATCAGTAAAACTAATTAAAACAATAATAAATACATTTCTTCCTCCACACATAATGGTTATAAAAAAAATCAAGAAGCTATATATACAACTTCAGTGATTTATTTGACGTGGAAATTTAGATCCACTTTTTGTAAGATGTAACTGGCTGTTGGTTCTTGGACGTTGGGTTGAACTAAAAGTCTGTCGGCGTTCCTTTGTTGAACTTATCATTGGGTTCCCTTCATCTGTCAGGTTCCTCTCTTTTTTATTCTGTTGGGTTGCACTTTTGTTACTTGTTAGGTTTCTTTAACCTTTTTGTCATCAGGTAACACTAAATAGTGTTTTTTGGGATGCTTTGAACTTGGCAGTGTCAGGTAACCTTGGTGTCAGGTAGTGTTGTTCCATGTCTATCGGTGTAGTGTAAACCGACTGTGTAGATCATGTTTTTCCTTGTATATACTAATGGAAAAATATAATGCCTTCAATCTCCCCCTTTGACATTAGTATCAAAAAATTGATATGTGCATAATACTAAAGTGTTTAGTATGTACACCATGTCTATATCCTTGTCATTATATGACTCCCCCTAACTGTATGCATCGGTATAGTATAAGTATATGTACATGTATACTTGCCTCTGTACTATACATTCCCTGTTCTTTTCTCTTTCAATTGTTTGACTGTACATTTCATTTCATTCTTTCACTTCCCCCTTCTTTTACTGTGATTGTACATATCACTTCCCCCTTTATTTCATACTCATGACAAAAATGTACAACTTATAAGATGCCAAAAAAAATGTGTAACTTACAATGTGTCAAGAATATGTGAATGGGTGTTCTTGATTTCTTCGAGCTATTTCTCCCATTTTCCTTTCAGGAGTTCTAGTGCCATGTGCTCTAGCTCTAGTCGTGCATGCATATCATAAATGTTGTCTAGGACAGACATTTATGGGGTGGCAATTAAGGATTTGCCTTTGTCATATACTTCTGCAGTAGTGAGAGTGTCGGTAAGAGTTGTGCTTGAAGCTCATTTACCTCATCTCTAAACTTTGTCTCTACAATCTGAATGTCCTGTCTCAATTTTTGAGCCTATTTGAGCTTCTCATTGCGCAATTTTATTGCCTCTTCATTGTTCATGAGACTTTGTGCACTTGTCTAAAGATCAACATCTATCTGTGCTATCTTGTCAGTATACTCCTATGTGAGTTGATCAAGTGTGCACAATTTCTATATCAAAGTAATAGCTTTTGAGATTATTGGATCAATTGTGCTAACCAATTTAGAAAGCTTTACCTTCTACAATGCCACTTCCTAGCTTATCTTTTCTGCTAACTTGAACTCATATTTATGTTCAATTATTTCTTCCATGACCTTCTCAGCATCTATGTTCTGAGACGTGATTGCCTCTGTGAGAACCACTAATTGATCAAGCATTGGGGTGGTTTGATCAACATCTACATCTAGTACTATTTTTTGAAGCATTCCCCTTGCTACTTCAAGTACCTTTTCCTCTTTTGTGGTTTTTCTTAGTTTTTCTTGCATTGCCTTCCTCTCACGGAGTCTTGCATACTTGATCAATTTGATTGGATCCAATGTCCTCGGATCACAAACTAGAATCTCAATGATTTCATCCAGAGTTACTAGATTCTTATGATTTCTCTTCTTCTTCTTTGAGACTTGTGGGGACATAGATGTATGAACTACCATTGCTAGTTCATTTGTCCTCTCTGAAGTTCTTGGTGAAGGCTTTGTAGAAGATGCTTCTTGTGTTTTCTGCTCGGGGTGCACCTGTTGGTTTTGTGAAGATGTCTCTCCATCAACCTTGGGTGACTCTATAGATTTTTCTTATATTTTCTTCTCCATCTCATCTTTCTTTGCTTCTTCACCTTTTTCTTTCTATGTGTCCTCTTCTACCTTTTGTATTTATTCTTTACTTCGATCAATAGATTTATCTCTCTGATCATTAGTTGCAATTTTCTTTGCAGTTGTGTCCTTTGTATCATCTGTTGTATCTTTTGCTTCAGCATCATCCTTGTCCTTGGGTGTGCTTGTATCTTCTATAGTAGATCCATCATTACCCTCTAGTATATTTATTTCCTTCATTAATACTGGCATATTACTTTGTGTGTTAGCTTGTGTTGTATCTAGAGTGGTGTCCTGCTCATCAGTTTAGTCTTTTTAAGCGGTGACATCCTCATCTTTTTGTATTTTCTCTATAGGCTCTGGTTCTATTGTGTCAATGACTGAAGTATCCTGCCATGTCTCATCAACAACATTCATTTCTTTCTCCTTTGATGTCTTCAATTCTTGTTTCCTTCCCTAATCCTTAAGTGTTATGAATATTACATCATCTTTCTTCTACGGATCTTTATCATAGTCATAATTGGTGATGTTTTGAATGTCAAGATCATCCATTACCTTGTCCAAATCTATTGGGTCCATATCTTCAACATTGTCCAAAGAAATGTGTTGAGGACTTTCCTTATCTTTCTCCTCCTCTTTTTGAGGTGTGTTGGTGAGAATTAATTGTTCCTCACGAATTGTTGACTCTACTGGCAGATCTAGGAGTTGTCTCCATTTTGTCTTAGTCATTGTATCTATCTCCATAAACTTATCCTCTAGCACTTTGTAAGCCCTTATCTTGGCTACAAATTTTCTTGAGTGCTTCTTCAGTATTTCTTTGATTTCTTTTATCTTAGATTCGGGAGGCATAAGTGTTACTAGTACCCTCTCCCTTGCTTCTCTTTCGGTCTGTAGAGCATATGACCATTGTTGAGATATTTTCTTACCCATCTCCTTGGGTATTTGGTTGAAAAATTTAGATGGTACATATTTGTACTTGACCATTGCCCTTATTATGGCATCGTGTATCTTATTTTGGTCTTCTGGTTTGAGTGTATTCCATTGTCTGATTTTCTTGTCATGAATTGTGCCAGATGCAACAATAGATTCAGCAGCCTCATCAATTGTTAGATTTATGAAATTCTTCTTTTTCACATTAGGCTCATCATCTTTTGTGTCTTTTATGTCAACTTTTGTCCTAACCAATCTTTTCTCCTCTTTGTAGGTGTTGTCTTCACAACTTGCTGCTTTGTTTGTTTTGTTGGCTACTTCCTCTTATAGGTCCTTACTTGACCTTTCTTAAGAGGTGTAGCATTGGTCTTAGTAGTTTGACTCCTTGTCCTCTGCTTCTTTGTAGGAGGTGGAGGTGTATCAGATTTAGTTTCCTTAGAGTCTAATTTCTTCTCATCTTTCCCTTCATCGATGGTGCCCTATTCATCGGTTTCCTTAGTTTGTTCTTGTTCCTCCTCATTTACTGATAGAATCTTTTTAAGATTCTCAGCCATCTAATTTTTCTTATTGACAATCTTTTTGATTTCTAGGCCTCTTTTTATCTTTGACCTAGCCTCTTTATAGGTTCCAAACCTTGGTTTCTTAATGTCAATAGGCTCATTGATCAATGCATCAATAACATTTGTTTCTTGATCTATGTTGATTTCATAATCAAGTGGGGATAACCAAGCTATCCTTGGTACAATCAGTTTTATGTGGGTGAAGTCTATATCCACCATAAAACATATTTCATCCCTATGTTTTTCTATCAGTTGCTCAAGGATTCTTGTTCTTTCCATCATCTTTTCCTTGAATTCAAGGAACTATGCAGTCATAATAGATTCAAAATTATCCCCTAGTGACTTAATTAGTTCACTAATCTATAGTGTCACTAGCTTTGTAGAGTCCCACTTCACTTTTCCTACTGAAGGAAAGTATTCTTGAAAGTAGAAAAATATGCACATGATAAGTGAGCCGAACTTACATGTGTTAGTCTTTGCAGACCTGATTGTGTTCATGTTCTCATCAAGTTGTTTCAACAGGATCTCACATAGATCCATCTGTATGCCCTTGGTCACTATTTTGTAAGATTTTCTTACTGATGTTGATGATATTCTATTCAGCCTTCTTTCCTGAAAGATCTTGTACCCAATCACATGTGCACCAAATCTCAGTTCTTTGTCGGTGATGGTGTTCACTTTTAGACCTTTGTTATCCTATTCAGCTTTTGTAAGCTTTTCAACTTATGGCCTAGAAGGATGCTTGTGAGCCTTAGGCTTTTCAGTTATTAGATAACCAGTGGAAGCATGAAGGACATCCTTAGTGATATGCTTGGGTTGATCCAACCATAGCTTCTGGTCATGCATTCTACTAAGTACCAACCTGATCCAGTCGGTCTTGAAGTCCCTCAGGAAATATAGGGCATTGTTATCCCTTTAACCTCTAAGTGTTTGTGCTCTTCCTTTAGGTTCCCTTCTGCAACACAAAGCTTCTTGTAAGCTTCATCCATCTCCAGATCACCTATTTTAGCAATCTTATAGTGAATATAGGACCTTACGTCCTCTATTAGCAAAACCCTAGGTGGAATCTTAGAAAATGTGTCAATTTCATCCGTTGCAATGCAATCTCTAGGCATATCTTGTATTTGAGCTCTACATAGGTGTTATTCTTGATTAACCTAACCACATTCTTCTTATCACTCTTGATCTTAGCGGTTCTTGAAGTGGTTTCCATCATTCTTCAAGTTTTAGGGCTTTCTTGAAATTTAGGGCTTTCTTGAAAAATAATGACAGAGTACTTTTAGTTCCCTCGGTACTTACTTTGATCCATGATAATGGTGAATAATCTATTTGTTGTGTGCTTGGATCGAGTTGAGGTCACTCTTCTAAATTCTCTTCAATTGCTCTATTTTTTGCTCTGCTTTTCTCTTCAAATCACGGGTGCAAAATGAGGTGCTCCTGTCGACTATTTATAGACTTTTGATCTAAGTCTTCTCATAAATGCTCAATGAATCATCGGGACATGAAGAAAGAGTTCGTCGGGAATACTTCCAAAATCATCATCGATGTTGTTAGGATGCTCGAGATGTCTATTAATAATTTTGTTTTTAATGATGGATATCGGTATTCTGTCGTGACAAATTTATAACTTTGCTTCCTTACTGACGGGTGTCAGGTTACATTGGTAACTTAACCATTTTATGTGTTGACCGACAATTTCTGGTAAGTGTAAACAACTCATCCATTATGTTCACCAATGATTTTTGGTATGTGTATACCGAGGGGGTTGTTTTCTTAGAGTTATAACAAGTAACATAATATGCATCTTTATTCATGCAGATTTTGAATATCTATCAATTGTATAATGAAATTGATGCAAAATATGACTTGGTGTAGTGCAGTTCCATACTTACTTGTTCAGCTTAAGTGGGGGTGGTGATGTCACTGGATCTATTGGATGGGGTGTCACCATTTGCATAGCTTGGTCTAGCTTCATCATTGCTTGAAGATTTTCTCCACATTTTTTCTCTAGCCCTTTGGATATCTTCAATCATGTTTCCATTGGGATATGTGTTTGTCTCTGTCATTCGGTCTTTGCAATCTTTCTTGAGATGACCAACTTTGTAATAGTGTAAGCATGCCATTCCGGGGTTTGACTAGCCTCTAGACCTTTTGGTCCATGCCCTCATGCAGTTTACAGAAATGTGACCATATCTACCACATGTTATATAGTTTGTCCAAGTATTGTAGTCTCATACATATTGATTATAGATTCTCTTTGGTTGATAGGGAGTTTCTTGACCTTTAGGCTTCCATGCTTGCCTTTTCTTTTTCCAGCATTCATTAGTTGTGTGCCCATTCATCTTGCATGTAGGACAATACTTGTCCATGTAGGTTTCCTTCTTTGGTTGATCCATCTTAGACTTACATTCATATGCTTTATGTCCTTTCTTGTTACATTTATAACAAAATCCTATGAATGAAGATGTAGATTTAGGAATACCTTTCATTTTTCTTCTACACACATTTGATGTGTGCCCTTGCTTTCCATAGTGCTTGCATGTCAGCTTTCTTGGTCTTGTATTTTCATAGACATTCTTTAGATTGGCTTGAGTTGATGATTCTCCATTTTTTGTAAAGCCTAAATAGTTTTTGTTGACTCTTCGTTGTCCTTCAAGAAAATCATCCCTTCTTTTATTTCTCTCTTAAAACTTTCTGATAACTTCATTATGCTATTGCTGAATTCTAACCTCATGCTTTAGTTTTTCATTCTCTTCTCTTAGTTAACCAATACCCTGTACTCTTTCAATGAGTTCTATACTCATTCTGTTTGCTTCTTGACTCATTAGAATAAACTGATTTGTGATCTCATGGTGATGCTTAGCATGTTTTTTAATTTCTAACTCCTTCTCTTGTAGTTTTTCTGTAATCTTCCTTCTATCATCAATACTAAGTGTTCTATCTGTTTCATCTTGTCTGGCAGAACTCATCATATCAATCATTCTTACCATATGTGTCTCTTGACTGATTTTCAACATCTTTATTTGTTCCTGTTAGGTGTTGATTGATCTGCTTTAGATTTGTGATGTTCTCTTTTGATGTATCTGATACATTACTTGTATTTGATCCTGACGATTCAAAGAAATATAGAATCTCTTCTTCTTGATAATATTTTTCATTGCTCCGGGTTGCCGTACCTTTCCTCTCATCCAACAACTCTCTCATCTTGATTCTCTCTTCTTTATACTGTTAATAGAACATCTGTATCTTAAACTTTTTATTCTCAATATTTTTATGAAGTTTTTACTTCTCCATTGTATAATATTTTCTCTTAATCCTTTAAGCTTTTCAAGAAGATACTTAGCTCTGATACCAATTGTTGGGATTAATGGGAAGTAGTACTGAGAGGGGAGGGGTGAATCGTGTACCTCTAAAACTTTTAACTCTTTTTACCATTCATCATTAGTAATCATTCTTTACTATATTACCGACCATTACTGTTGTTCTTTCCTATGCATGTAACATTAATTCATAATCTTTAATTGTTTGCAAAATTCATAGAAACATTCATGAAAGTAATAAACACATAACACAAGATATGATATCATAGAAAACTCCTGTTAGGAAGTAAAAACTGCAGTGGGGATGACACCCACAAAACTTCACTATCTGCAGAATGGAAGGGAGCCGGTAAAGGCTTATAATTGATCACTTCTGATGATATACCCTGTTAGGAGTATTAAAGTGGATACTAATTAAGATCTACTCTGTTAAGAGCTTTAGCAACACTGATTTAAGTGTGCACTTAGTTAAGATATTTACAATAGGACTGTTAGGTCCACCTTTCTTGAAAGGATTTCTTAAGTGTACTACACTTGTTAGAAAGAGTACATATGTTGACCTAACTATATGCAATCTAAAATTTCTGATCACATATCCATTAAATCTCTCATAAAAAGAATATCACCTATAGTGATTGATGAATACCTTTTCTCTTCTCGTCGATAGCCTATGTTCTTGTTCTTGAAACTGATTTGATCCTTTTCTGTCCTTGTTCATGAAATCTCTTGTCTGGTCCTTATATGCTCTCAGTGGCTACAATCATCATTGAACAACCACATGTTCACAATAGATTGAGCATCTATTTATAGAAGTATTTGACCTATTCTAGAATCACACATTACAATGTTAACTCTTAGGTCCAAGGTATACAACTTGACCTTGATCTTTAGTTTGCATATTTTAAATCAGCAAAACTAATTAAAACAATAATAAATACATTGCTTCCTCCGCACATAACAGTTTTAAAACACTTCAAGAATATATATATACAACTTTAGCAATTTATCTGACGTGGAAAGTCAGATCCACTTTTTGTGGGATGTAACTGCTTGTCAGTTCTTGGTCGTCGGGTTGAACTGAAAGTCTATCAGCGTTCCTTTGTTGAACTTATCATCAGGTTCCCATCATTTGTTGGGTTCCTCTCTTTGCTATTTCATCAGGTTGCATTGTTGTTACTCTTCGGGTTCCTTTAACCTTTTTGTCATTGGGTAATGCTAAATAGTGTTTGTCGGGATGCTTTGAACTTGGCAGTATTGGGTAACCTTGGTGTCGGGTAGTGTTGTGCCCTGTTTATTGGTGTAGTGTAAACCGATGGTGTAGATCATGTTTTTCCTTATATATACTAATGGAAAAACATAATGCCTTCAAGGGTCCCCTGTTATAGTAGAAGTTGGTGAAGATAGTTCCAACACTGAAGCCAAATAATCAGATGAAGAGGTTGGAAAGTGACAGAAAGTTGATCAAGTCACTAAATTGGTTTCCTCCTCTCCTACTCCAGTAAATAGATTTGCTTCTAGACCTAAATATACTCCTCCAATCATTAGGAAGTTTTTCATAGAAGAATTGGTCTATACCACCAAAGTTACTAGTGTGAAGTCTTGGATAGAGAACACTCTAGAACGCAAGAGGAAGAGGATAGAAGAAGGAGCTCCCAGAAAGGGTACTCTTTCATGGGCCTTAAAATCCAGTACCACCATGAGCAAGGTGAAGAAAAAAAAGACATTGTCTACATTAGGCTGAGATCCAGAAACATGGAACTTCACCATGGAGGTAGCGAAGCCCACAAAAGAAGGCAGGATTAAGGATTTAACCACCTCTGATTTTGAGCTACAGTCATTTGATATGGGATTGGCTAGTCATGATACCAAGGTGGATTGGTGGAAATCCACTAATATCTTAATTGAAGAAGAGCTTGAGGAGATGAAGACTGCTAAAGTCCAACTTAAAGTAGAAGTCACTGAACTAACCAACTTTATCAGGCAGTTAGTTACTCCAGTTGCAAGCATTCCTAGTGCCCAAACCATTTTCAACCCCAATGCTGTAGAGAATCAAGCCATCATAGCCAAGTTTCAAGAAGACAGACACTTTGGATAGATTGGTAAAAGATGGATCAAGAGGCTCAAATATGAAGGGCTTGTAGTTATTGAGCAGCTGTGTGATACTCTCGTAAAGTTGGAGAAGGAGAGAAACAAAATTGATAAGAATTTTTAGAATCTCACGTCAGAAAGGGTGAAGTGTCAAAAATGCATAGTAATGTTGCATGTAGTAGTCAAAATGAAGAATAAAGAGGTGATAAAGGCCAAGATCTTGTAGAAAGGAGACGAGCCTTTAATTGAATGGCTTCAAAGTCTGGAATTTAAGACAGAGATGATCATCCAAACTAAAGGAGGGTTGCAACAGACAGACGTCAAAATCAAAGAAGAACATAACAAACATTTTAAACTCCTTCAGGGTCTTCACAAGGAGTTGTAGACAAGTGGTCAAGGAAAATAAATGATCAGGGTGATTAACATGCAAAAATCCTTCTCCCATTATGTAGATAAGCTGGAAGAATAGTCTTCCTCTCACTTGGATAAGGTGTCGGAACTCCAATAGTTGAACGGGTGCATCTATAAAGCCATGGAAGAACTGAAAGATTGGGAAGATGCGGTTAAGATTCTAGCCAAAGATCATTCCTAATGGCTCATCAGATATACAAATGCCCATATCAATAGACATGAAGAGCTTATCCCAATCATCACAGTTGTCACCGCCTATAGGGCAAAATTAGATAAGGGGAAGAAAATGGAAGCATAAATATATTCCCTCTTATACTAAAGTTTGACAAAGCTTGTAATGGATAAACATTTGTTTATCAGTTATGGTTAGGGAAGTTGAACTGTTTCGGTTACCCCTTTTTGTAATGGTCAAACTCTGAAGATCTATATGTACTATTTTGAAAATCAATAGAAGGGTCTGCAAAATTTTGGTGCGAAGAACTTCATTTTTGCTAAGTCAAATTCGTTCATATCTGAATGCCAATGTTTTAACTATTCCATTACATTCATCTTTCTGTCAATTTGAATGTTTCTTTAAATTGGGTTTACAGTTCAAGATTAAACCAAAGTTCTTTATTATGATTTGATACAGTTAATTGAAGGGAAATTTGGGTGTCATCCATAGATTATGAAAAATGTTCTCATGAAATAGATTGATTCATCTTCGTTATGTTATCATTGATATTTTAGTTTCATGTTTGCATCTTCATTATCAGTTCCTGCATTACCAATTTTAGGATCTTGTATGATTTATAAAGTCTTAAAATCTGGCTAGATAGAAAGCTGAATCTATTTGCCTGAACTAGCTCCTGTCTAGGCCTAGTTCGGATTACCTCTTTTGTTCTCAGGTTAAGAACAAACCCCCATTAAATTAGGAAAGAACAAAATTCATTGAAGATTAATCACTTAAGGGAGTTGTACCTTCAAATTCAGAAGGAAATTAGTTATTCAGTTACATTTCCCAACTATTGTATTCGATTGTTTCTTTAATATTTGGGCATTTTAGAGTTGAAGTGAAAAAGAACAATCTGTTTACCAACCCAATTATAAAAGAAATTAATGAAAATATTATTTCTTAGATTCTCTGAATAAATTGAAGTTTAATAGCCTTAGTAATCAATGTAAGTCTTTTGAATCTAGTTTTCTAATAGTCCAATAACTTATATCAATATATAAAAACAAGAAGATTGCTCATATCTAATATCAAATAAAATAATAAATAAAAACAAATTATATCTAGAAAATAATATATTAAGCACACGAGAAGAATGGGAGTATATGTAATTTACAATTCCAAAATAAAACATGTCCACGTTCAATAATAAATAAATAAAAAATGTACCTAGTTTTAGTTTTCATAGTTTATGAAAAGTAATGTGGTGATGTTTTCGAGGATTGATCATGGATTGCATATGTTGATAAGAACATAATTAGGTGTTTTTATCTACTTTTGGAAGGAAAGTTCATACTTGAGATCGACCATTGCAACCAATAGTTTAAGATCATATTAGAGAAGCCCTGGTGTTGAGTATTGAATCCTTTGGATGCTCTGTTTCTATGTCAAGATGTGTAGTAGGAGGGTCTGTCGGCTAGAATATGACAACATGCCTTTGATTCCACCAAATTTAGCATGTAGGTTGGAAGAAACAAAATTAGAGTTAGCAGGAGGTCTGAAAGTGGGCATTGCAAGAGCAGAAAATACAAAGATGATGAACAGTGAGATCTGGTGTAATCTTTCAGAAGACTTATTAATGCTAATTCTAGCTAATCTACCCACTTTGATCATTGGGAGATTTAGGACTGTTTCTAAACAATGTAATCATCTTCTTTCACCTAGAAATTCCATAATCCAATCGATTTCTGCAATTGTCCATGTTTGTTCCTCTCCTACTTTCCTCTTTGTCTACTTCAGACCTTCATGCTTGACCAAATATCTACTTGAAGATTGGTATTTACTTCAACCAGAACCCTCTTGTCCTATGTACAAATTTTCATTGGAGTTTTTGGAACATGGGAGAGTCAACGTATTGACTGTCTGCAAGAGCCTCCTTTGTTGTTCTAAGGACAGAGCATCAGCTTCATTTTGCATTTGCAACCCTACTACCAAAACATGGATAACCCTCCCCCCTCCTACCCAACTTAATAGAGGGGATTTCATTGGATTGGATTTTAATGCATCCACAAGGGTCTGCACCTTGGTGATAGGAATGAATCAAGTTAAAAACAATGTGGTGATGAATATTTATGATTCAGAGACAAATGGATGGGTCAAATTGGAGATAACTGATCCACCCATATCTATTTGTCCCACTGGGGAAGGGGTTTACTCTAGAGGAAAGTTCTATTGGATCAATAAGAGAAGTGTGGATGGGCTCAGTTGGAGGTTTAGGTTAGATGTTGTGGCATTTAATGTTGTAGAGAGAAGTTGGGATATTTTTAGACAACCAAAGAGACAAGAGGGACCAATGATTGACAATTTGGTTGATTGGGAATTAAGTGGGTGTGATGGAAATGTTGTTTTGGTATACAACAAGATTCTCTTCATATGGAAGTTGATTGAAAATGAAGATGAGGGGAAAAAAAATGCCGATGGTCAAAGTTTTAGCCTTTTCCAAGGATCCTATGTGAAGAATCATTGCATGTTGGAAACATTAATTATGATTTGAAAGGCCCGAGAATTTATAGAAGAGTAGTTAAGAGGTGCAATTACCCAAAGGTAGTGGTTATGTTAGAAACATAAAGTAAAATAAAAAAAGGAAAGAATCCGAGAGAGTATGCAATGGAAGAGATTTACCAAATACTAAGAGAGAGAGAGAGAGATTTTCTTTCAATAGATCAACCATCAAGATCACCACAATGCTCCAAGAATCAAGACAAGATCACAAGGATCTGAAAGGGGGAAAAGCAAGAAAAAACCCCTTGTGAGTAATATGAATATGGCTCAAAGCCTAAAGAATGAGAGCAATAAGCTCATTATAATATTGCAAGAATGAGAATGAGAGAAGAGAGAAGAAATCCAACTTAGAACCCCTATGAGAACCCTAGAACCTTGAGAAGTGTGTGAAAGTCATCTCTTAAGTAGAGATGAGTGGAGGATTTTGCATGTAACTCCCATACTCTATGTGTGCCACATTCACATTTGGTGTGTGCCATGTGTAGGAATCCTCTTAAGGAGGAAAATCTAATTTCCTTGTTAAAGGAATAACAAATATGAGTCAAGACCTTGGTTTATAAAATACCAAGGAAATATTATAATTCTAACATCCCCCTTTAATCTTTACTTGGGGAGATGAGATCAATGGGTATCACACCCAAATGTTTACAATGATTTTGAGATGTTTCTTTTGAAAGAGTCTTCAGTAGATGGTTGATATCTTGATCATCATACATTTCTGCAAATGGACTGATGGAGCTGGAATGGTACATAGGAATGTTTTCTAAGTGGATAGCACTTTGACAATACAAAGATGTAATAGCTTGCGAAGGGGGGCCCAATTCTTTAAGTGACCATTGAGATTCTTGAGATGCATTTATGCATTATGTATATTCACTTCCAGTAAAAAAAATAGAGGTGGAGCATGATCAACACCAAAGCCTACAATAAGGCAAGAACCACTAGTAGAGCTCCCATCATTGGGATCTCCTAGTGTTGAATCAGTGACACTTTGGAAAGTAATATCATATTGCAAATCATCAGTCATAGAATCAGAAATACAATCTTCAGTTGCATAGAAAAAATCTGTAATGTATTCATCATAATATGAAGAATCAAGAGTAGATCTAGTATAAACATCGCCATTATTATCATTATCCTTCACAACAAACATAGGATTAGTACTATCATAATGAATTGAATCTTGATTAATAAACATATCTTGCAAAGTATCATTAAGAAAGTTAGAGATAATTTCCTCTTCTTGTTCAAGAATATCATCAACATAAGAGCAAGGATCATCAAATTTGATTGCATCATAATGAGAGAACATATAATCACTTTAAGAAGGAAGATAGTAATCAAGAGGATTATTCCAAGAGTACCCATCATCATGTGGTTCATCCCAAATAGTAGTATCATCACAGTGAGAATTAGACATCCCATAACGAATAGCAAAAGCTTGACGAGTGTTATGATTATGAGATTTTTTAGTATTAAGATTAGATGACTTATCATGTTTAAGTTTCTTAAAACAAGTATTGATAACATGACCATCTTTCCCACAATAATTACAATGAGGTCTATTAGAATTATTATGATAACCATTATTATGATTATGATTATTTGATCTATTATTATGATATTTAGACATGAAAGAATGTTTATTTGATTTGATTGAGCCAAATTGAATTAACTTAGCCTCTTCTTGACGTAAAATTTGTTGAAAGATAGCATAAGTTAATTGAGATGCTAACAAAGGAAGAGCCAATTGAGAATGAATATTAGTGATAAATTGCTAAAATTGTCTAGGAAGACATTTTTTTAAAATGATATGAATTAACCAAATTTTAGATAAATTAACTCTTAAACCAGTTAAATGACTTTGAAATGAATCAAAATTAAG
Source organism: Thuja plicata (assembly GCA_018584345.1). Taxonomy (NCBI): domain Eukaryota; kingdom Viridiplantae; phylum Streptophyta; class Pinopsida; order Cupressales; family Cupressaceae; genus Thuja; species Thuja plicata. The sequence goes on along the minus strand of MU225806.1, from coordinate 670,812 downwards.
TAAAAACTCATCCATAGTTGAGAATTCCATATACCTGAGATCCTCCAATTGATCTTGGAGTTGAATCTTTCGAGATTCAGTTGCACTGTCGAAGGTATTTTTCAAAATAGTCCATGTTGCATGTGCTTCAATACAATGGGAAATTAATACATATAAATATGGATGTAAGGAAATGCCTATAAGGCCTAAAGCCTTGTCATTTTTCTCATTCCAAGCATCAATATCTGCCTTATAGGTAGTAGTAGCGGGAACAGAAGTCGCACTAGTCGCCACATCAAGAATATGCTTAAAGTGAAAAATAAATGTAATATGAGCCTTCCAAGCATGATAATTAAAAGTTGTTAATTTAATCTCTGGAATTATTATTGACATAATGAATTAAAATAAACTTAAATACAAGTTTTAATATACAATAATGGATCTAAAAAATCAGTTTAATGCGAATAGTAAACGCCAATATGCAAGAATTTTTAACTATTAAAAAAATTTAAATTTTTTGTTTAAATGATGAAACAAATTTGAATTGTAGTTAAATAATGAACTAGCAATGGAATTAAGATAGATTTGATACTATTAAATTAAGAATGAAGCGATAATAAGAAATATTGAGTACAAAAAAAGTTTTAACGATTAATTTTTTTTAATGAAAATAGAGATTGACCAGATTTAATAAAATGAGTCAAAGATGCGTTCAAACTAATCTAAAATTGGATAAACCATAGATAAATCAGAAATGGAAAAGAGTTCAGAGAAAACTCCCTGCAAGAATAAGAATCCAACTGCCGAAAATGCAGATAAAAAAGCTGCCAAACCAACCACTAGTTGACAGAGATAAAACAACTATAAACTATAATATGCCAAACGCTGCGCTATGCAATCATATAATGTTGTGCAAATACAGAGCTATGTAATCATACAATATACCAAAATTAGCGCTAATGGATGAATAAGCAAACAGGGCAAAGCAAGATAACATTTAGCAAAGCTGCGCTGAAAGCTATGCTAATGCATGCTAAATAAATAGATAAAGTAACATATAAGACAAAGAGAGAACGTGGGAGGGAGGAAAAGACAAAGGGGGGCAGAATAGAAGCTAGGCTATGTTAAAAAAGAGAGGCTATTGCCTAAGGAGCAGCTCTGCTGCACTGGAGAAGAGTTAGAAAGTTGTGTGAGCAGCAACAACAGAGAACTAACTTGCGTAAGGATAGAAATGGGGGTGAGTGGGCAGCCAGGGGGAAAGAGTGGTATTGGAAAATAAATTAATTATTCCAACTACCACTGTCAGCAGAGTAAAGCTGAAAAATTCCAGTACCATCCAAACACTGTCCACACAAACTCTCTTCCAATAGAGTCTAGCACAATTCCATAATGTTCTCAATCTGGAGCATTCTAAAGACCTCTATTTAAAGAGGCAGCTATAACGGGTTCACCATCAGATCTTTATCTGATCAACATAGTGATAAATAAATCTCTTCATTAATTTCTCCTCTATTTCCTCTTTGTTCTATTTTTTCAACATGGTATTAGAGCCCATTGTAGCAGATCTTGGAGAGCCGAGCCCATGGTAGCAGATCTTGGAGAGCCTGAAGAGAGGTAGAAGAATCTGATATTTGGTGCTGCAAAATTTTTGGGGGCTGATCAATTTGAGGAAGAAATCACTACCCAAATTCCTAACTCCCATACCTTGTTGTTGCAGATTTTAGAAAGAGTAGTTCCTGGTTTACAGTGTTAGCCTTCCCAAAGCTCACGCCCTTCCTTGCATCTACAAGGTTTCCCTTAACGTTGTTGTGGCACCCAACGTGAATTGTGCCAATATTCACTAAAGGAGTTGTATAGAGTATGGTAATATCATCTAGTTGTTGTTAACAAAAAGGGAAGGTGAAGCTGCCCAAATATATAGTGCATTGAGGCTGCTGAAGCTGAACAAAGGAAATAGGAGAAGATTGCCAGCTAGATTCATAGTATTGTTTTTTTTTTATGAAGTAAAGAGTTGCTACCGCTTAGGAATGAGAAATGTCACAGCATGGTAAAGGAATTTTTTCTCCTATCAACGAGGTACTTCCAGCCAAAGGAGGATTTGGTGACAATTACAGGTTGTAAGTTTTTATTTCTCTTTGGTATCTATGTGGTAGGTGATGCATATAGGCTTGGTCTGTGAACAAAAGATGTGTGTTCTTATTTTGGATTGATTGATTGTTGTTTGAGTTGAATATTGTTCACATACCCCTCAAGAAATCAATGCGTTCATTTTAGTGATTGATAGTATTTGGGAGGTTCTTAAAAAAAAGCCAATTCAAATAGTGTGCAATCACGAAGTTGAAGAATGTATTGTACCTGAGTTATTATAAGGGGTGCATTCTTATTTGTACTTGACACCCTAGAAGTTTTTGGTTACTTATTGATGAACCATGTATCTAAAAAGGAGTCCTATAGAACTAGTGAGTATAGTGGCTAGACACCCATGTATCTCGGTAGATGGATTTCTTTTCATATGGACTCAATAATCACTTTTCATGCAGGTGCAAACTGAAAAAAATCCCAGAGTGATGATGGTTTCCCCGTAATGATGATTTGTGGTCATTAGAACCACTTTGGTTCGTAGTCATCCTTAAAACACTTTCTTATTTCATGTGTGAGGTTTGTGGTGAGCTAAAACCACTTGAGTGCAAAGTTTGTGGTGACTAAAAAGGTACTTCAAACTTGCAAATTGGTTAGGGGTAATCCGTGAAAATCCAATAGTGAGGGATTGGGGAAACAATGTGAAGAATTTGATAAGTGAATTGTAAATAGGTACCTAACAAGAATCTAAACCAAGACCCATCATTTCTAGCTTATGGGGGGATATCTAAATAGTTTGATAATTAATTTATGCGGGGATGTTGAAAAATAAATAAATTATTCCAACTACCACTGTCGGCAGAGTAAAGCTAGAAACTTCCAGCACCATCCAAATTTTGTCCACACAAACTCTCTTCCAGAAAAGTCTAGCACAATTCCAGAATGTTCTCAATCTGGAGCATTCTAAAGACCTCTATTTAAAGAGGCAGTTGTAATGGGTTCATCATCAGATCTTTATCTGATAATCATAGTGATAAATAAAGCTCTTCATTAATTTCTCCTCTATTTCCTCTCTATTCTATTTTTTTCAACAAGTGGTTTTGAATTATTGAAAATCCGCGTAAAGAAAAGTTGATCAAAATAAGAGTAGTGAATAATACAAAGATAAAACAATGATCAATATAGAATAAGAGCTGAGATTAATATAGAGAATAAAATATGTTTAAACAACAATATAAATAAACAGCAATACTGAGACAAATAAATCAGTCAAATTACGAGGGGCATAACTTTTACATGCACCGTTGGATTTTTCCACATGTTTAATATATTATAAAAAACCTACTTATCTAGAACTTTACCGAAGCGATTGTCAAACTTATTTATAGTTTGAAAGTTATGAATGACAGAGTGCGGGTTTATAAAACTGTCTTCAAAATGATATTCACATAATTTTTTAAATGGTTTGCATAAAAGGAAAAAAATAAAACCAGAGATTAGAGACATATAACCCTGCAGATAAATATGCTTGAATAACTTGCAAAGCATTAGAAAGATAGATTTATAAGAATAAAATACAGAGATATATGGAAATAACAGAGATGAGCCTGCACCAAATGTTAGAGAAATAGATTAAGAAATCGATTTAAAGATAAAATACAAAACATGCAAATCTAAAGTCTTCCCTTGCGGTTGCTTGATAGAGGGAAAAACCAAAAAAAAGAAACTAGGATTCAAACTTTAAAAGCTTGAAATAGAGATGAATAGACTTAGATTTGCAAAAAGAATGAAAGAAATCTCTACAAACAAGAGTTAAATCAATAAAAATGATTTCTTCTCGTCAACGGAGATATCTTTCAACTGTGTGTGTGATTTTTATACCTGTTAAGAGAGACACAACAGTTCAATAGATCATTGCATTAGTGAAAATAAGGGATTAGCAAGCATAAAAATCACCAAAATCGATCTATTTCTTCCTATCTAGGAGGAGTATGAAAAATAACATAATAGCCCTCAAATTATACATATTCCACTGACATATACAACCTAAGAATGGAAAATTCAAATGAAAATTAATCTAAATGATTAAGAAACATACATTCTAGATCTAGAAATTAAGATTATAGCAATACAAGAAAGAAAGAAGCTAAAATGCAATATGAAAGTCCTAAAATATGAGCAAGCATGAGTTTTCTCCTTCAATCCTCTAAATATGGGTAGCATAAGAATGCTTTCAACTCTTCAAAATTAGGAGCATTACAACAATCTATTTTCAAAATCAAGGGCCATTTGAGCTCAAAATCCATCCAATTTATAGAAGAAATGGAGGAAGGGGAGAAGACTCTAGAAGGGATGCCATTAATGAGGGTGTAAAAATCATTAATGAGGAGTGTGGAAGAGACTGTGTAAGAGCCATTAATGCTTCATTTATGAAAGCATTAATGACGTATGGGTGAGGGTTTAAGAAGCATGGGTGAGAGTTTAAGGTCAAGCTTGATAACTTTGACTTTTAGGGGGAGGGTTGAATTCCTAATCACAGATTTAGGAATGTGACAAGCTTAAGGGTAGCTTAGGATTAGGATTAAGGCTTAAGGCATGTGATTAAGGAGATAGAGATGGGAGGAGAGAGAATGAGTGGAGGGGGATTAGCTAATTAGGGTTAAATAGCTAATTAAGAAGAATTAGCATGTGAGAAGGGGTTGGGATGAGTTTGAACTCATGGTTTGGTATATTGAGATTGGTCAGGTTAGAGGGAATATTAATGAAATGAATTGTTGTAATAACATATTCACTCAATAATAGGGATTTAATTAATCATTTAAGCTTTTGATTGCTTTGTAATAACTAATTACGACTATAGCCAAATTGAATAAATTAGGCTGGGGGATTGATTTTGCAAGTGATGAGGTATGATTAGGATTCCATTTAATTCTCTTTAAATTAATTACCTTAGCCAGGTTATTGATTTGAATTGATTTGATTAGATTGGCTAAAGTGATTAATGTAAATTAGTGATTAGATCACTTAGGAGATTAAATCTTATTTGAATGAATTATGCCAACCGATTGAAGAGTTGTTTGGGCATAATTGGGGGTATGATCACACTTAGGGAAAATAGAGTCTATGGTCAGAGGATACCAAATCTAGGTGGTTACATTTTCCCCTCTTTGAATTGATGTGCGAGCAACGCATTGATTCAAAGAAAGTTTTTGATGTTGACTTCAGAAAGATTGAAAATTTCACTCATGATCGAATGAAATGCCTGATGAGATTAGTCTCGCACTTGATCAAACTAAACTGATAGTATTGATTTTGAACTTGGTTGTCATCCAAAGATCAATAAAAGATCTTAAAGATATCAATTCTAAACTTGGTTATTGTCAAAAGATTGATAATACTTATTCCGAACTTGGTTGTCATCCAAAAGTCAGTATGAAGCTGGTAGGAGCTTGGTAAGAATCTTTAAAATGAGGAAACACAAGATATCTAGCTTATGAGAACCAAAGATTTCTATCCAACAGTCTTGACTTAGTCAAGAAAACTGTCACACCCCTAGTTTTTTTTATAACGAAGTCATTTTTAATGTTGTTTCGAGCAAGAATTTGATTGGTGATAGTGTGATCATGCCCCCTCCGGAATAAAATCAAAGGAAAAAGAATAACATCCCTCTGCTGAAATGATGTATCACTTGCAATGATCAAGTAGGGGAATGAAAGAATAGATTTAGAAGAAGTGAAGAAATGAAGGTGTGTTTTGAGAAAACACACAGGTACCGAGTTAATCATGTTTAAAAGGTGAGTTTGATTTCGTTCTTGATTGATCAAAGATTTCAAGAATCATGGATATGTAAATATCTTGGATTTTAGATGAATTAAAAATAGAAAGGAGTTTGAGCTCAAATCCTTATGTTGTTCTTTCAAAATGAATCATGCAATCTCTAAATGCATCTATATGCAGACTCTTAGGACTGTCACTAATTTATAGATATTGTAACATTTTATCATCATTGGGCACTTTTTGGAACAGATACCACCTGATAGTACAACCATCACTAATACCCATTGATATTATGAAAGTATGAATACTATGTTTATTTGGGTGAAATGTCAGAAATAGACTTCGGCATCAAGGCATAGAAGCCAAGATGACAAGTTAGTCACATTCCTTTTATTATATCATATTTTGTGTAAGGTAAGATATTGGACCCGCAATGACCTTGAAAATTCATATCCTTGGGTACATTATGCTTCATATAACTTAGTGAGAATCTGAGTTTGAAAACAAACAAGGAAATTGTTTCAAACTCACCATAGTTTACACATAACAAAGATCGAGATATATGCGGCTATCCACTCATGTTGGTAGCTCTTACCATAAACATCCAAGTTAGACGAAATTTATAGGAACATTTGGAACAATCACCATACACAAAAAACCAAGAAAATGTTATGCCCCCATCCTTGCGACTCTTTGTCTTTGCGCAAACATCATGGAGTAACTTGGAAGACATAACAACTATCAATTGTGAATCAATCAAATAAAACTTATAACTGCTTAGAGGCCCCTAGTTAAAACATCATCGGAACATAAAAGAGTCATAATCAAACCAAGATCAAACTGTGTTTAGGCAGTATAGAGAAATACTATTGATTTATTTTTCAAGCGCAATATAGAATCACCAATCAAAAAGTTGTAATTCAAGCAAATATGTGTTCCATGTCTGTGTATAACTATCATCCTGTTTGAAATCTAATGTAGGTCGTAGGAACATCATTTATGTTAGTGTAATGTTTGTGTTAGATAGGTGGTTCATGAAAGACACACCTATGTTTCATGAAAAGGGATAGTTTGGTGCAAGTTTTGAGTATCATTGTGTTACGAGACAAACCATCCTATGATGACCTAGCAGACGCAACCTAATATGCTAGCAAAAGATGCCCCCAGTGAAGAATGACTTGATCCTAAGATAGAAATGCAAACAAATCCCAAGCAAGGATAAGATATTCGTAAGGAAACAAAGTCAACTCTTAGCACAGGTGTAATTGTGAAGGCCTAGTGTCAGCGATGTATTGATAGATAGAGTGCAAAATACAAGTGACACCTGATTGCCAGGTTTTCACCACTTGGTAAAACTTTTATTCTTTTTTCTACCAAGATGCATGTTTTACCAGGTTGTCATCAAGGCACTTTTCTCTTTTTCAATTTTTTTTTTTTTTTGCTATTTTTAAAAAAAAAATGTTTTTGTAGTATCAAGGCACTTGTTTGCCAGGTTTTTACCAAGGATACCTTTCTTTAGGAATTTTTTCACTATTTTGAGATTTCTTCAGGATCAATTTTCTGAATGTTTTTGGTATTTTTTGAGAAATATTTACTATACAGGATCTGCTAGCTGAACATCAAGCGTAGAACCACTTCAAATGTAGAGTATTGATAGGATCTAGAAGGAAATCCCCCTCAGGTGTAGCTATCTAATAAGCTCCAGTCCCAAAAGTAGCAATGATAACATAAGGTCCTAACCAATTAGGTTCAAACTTTCCTTTCTTCTCTCTGTTAGGTTGGTTCTTAAGATTCTCCTTTAGGACAAGATCCCCCACTTGAAATTGTCATGGTTTGACCTTTTTTTGTACCCTTTGGACATTCGTTCTTGGTACACCTTCAGATGATCGAATGTTTGTTGCCTGTGCTCATCAAGTAGGTCTAAAGAATTTACCCTATCGATGCGGTATTGCTCATTAGAAACAAGACCTTGTAAAGATATCCACAAAGATGGGATTTCAACCTCAATAGGTAGTACTAATTCAATGCCATAGACTAGGGAAAATGGCGTGGCTCCAGTTGGTATTCTGATGCTTGTTCTGTAGGCCCATAATGCCATATTTAGTTGTAGATGCCAGTCTCTGCTAGACTTACTCATAGTTTGGTGTAAGATCTTGAGAATGTTTTTATTAGATGCCTCAGCTTGTCCATTACCTTGAGGATAATAGATTGAGGATCAATGTTGAGTAATGTGTAACTATTCGCAAAAGTCATCAATGTCTTGGTTTTTAAATTGGCCCCCATTGTTTGTTACAATTGAAGAGGGTATCCCATATCTACAGATAATGTAGTTCAGAATGAACATATCCACCTGTTTGCCAGTGGCTTTGATTAGTGGCAAAGCTTCAACCCACTTCATGAAATACTCAGTGGCCATAATGATAAACTTGTGTCCATTTGAAGAATTAGGATATATTTGTCCAACCAAGTCAAAGGCCCATTGCTAAAATGGCCAATGTGTAATGAAAGGTATAAGTTCTTTGGCAGGAGCATGGATGAGATTTCCATGTGTCTGGCATTTATGACATGTTTTAGAAAATTGAATAGCATCTTTTTCCATTGTAGGCCAGTAATAGCCCACTATGAGCAATTTCTTTGCTAGTGAAAAGCCGTTTGAATGTGATCCACATAGACCTTCATGGACTTCTTTTAATGCGCGATCTGACTCTTCAAGTTCTAAACATCTAAGAAGCATATCGTCAAGACCTCATCGATATAAGTTATTAGTTATGAGGACATAACGTGATGCTATCCTAATCAAGGCTCTTTTTCATTTAGAGATAGATCATTGGGAATGGTTTGGTTTGTTAGGTAAGCAATGATATTGGCATACCGAGATTGGTCTGGGGTATTCAAAGCATAGATTACTTGGTATTCAGGGGTATCAAAGGCAGGATAGGATAATTTGTCCACCAAGAAGTCATAGAGGAATTGATGTTCCTATAGTTGTAACATGGATTCCAAGGTAGGCATTGCATCTACAGCTTTGTTACCTGATCTGGGTATCTGCTGGAATGTGATGAAGACAAAGTACTTCTTTAGGTCATCTACCAATTGCTTGTAGGGCATCAAATTCTCATCTTTTGTTTGATAATATCTGTTTAATAGATTGATAATGAGTTGGGAGTAACCATACATGTGTAACTCTACAATCTTCCATTCCATGGAAAGCTTAAGACCATTTACCAATGCTTCATATTTAGAAATGTTATTTGTGCATGGAAACATCAATTTGTAGGACTTTAGTATCTTGTAGCCTTGAGGAGTTATGAACAGAACCCCTGCCCCAGAGCCTTGTTGCATGAAAGAACCATAAAAGTATATCTTCCATGGATACTTAGTGAGATGCATAATGGTTTCATCAGGGAACTCAATTGTTAAAGGTTCATCATCTTGGAGTGGTGAATCAGCTAGTTGATCTACGAGGACTTGTCCTTTGATAGCTATTTGGTCCACATATTCAATGTCAAATTTGCTCAAAATGAGGACCCACTTTTCCAGATGTCCTGTTAATGCTGCTTTGCTCAGGAGGTACTTCAAAGGATCTATCTTTGCAATGAGTCTTACTATATGTGATAGCATGTAGTGTCTTAATTTTTGTGATGCGAAGATGACTACTAAGCATTCTTTCTCAATAATGTTGTAATTGAGCTCATAGGAGACTAGTGTTCTACTGATGTAGTAGATAGCTCTTTCTTTCTTTGTTTCATCCTCTTGTGCAAGCAATAATCCTAGTGATGTAGCTGTGGCTGAAATATACAAGAGTAATGAATTTCCATGGATGAGTGCCATAAGAATAGGAGGGGTATCCAGGCATTCTTTGAGTTCTCTGAAGTTGGCTTCACAAGGTTCATCCCATTTGAAGGTGACCCCTTTATGTATTAATTTGGTAAAGGGTTGTGCTTTGTTGGCAAGTTGTGACATGCACCTCCTGATTGATTGAAGTCTCCCTTGTAATGTCCTCATTTGACTAATGTTGTGTGGAGGATTCATCTCTAGTATATCTTTGACTTTCATAGGATCTACCTCAATTCCCTTCGCTGAGACAATAAACCTTAAGAGCTTTCCTAATTGGACCCCAAAGGCACATTTCTTTGGATTGACTCTTAGTTGAAATTGCTCCATACGATCCAATATCTTCCTTAAGTCATCAACATGAGTGCTCCTTTCTTTGGATTTAGCTAAGGTGTCATCCACATAATCCTCCATGTTTTTATGCATCATATCGTGGAATATAGTAGTCATTGCTCTTTGATATGTAGCATCGACATTCTTTAACCCAAATGGCATGGCGTTCTAGAAAAAGGTTCCCCATGCGCATGTAAATGCAGTCTTCTCTTGATCTTCAGGGGCAATTTTTATCTGATTATAGCCTGAGAAACCATCCATTAATGAATACATTTGGTAGCTTGATGTGAGGTCTATGATCATATCACTATTAGGTAGTGGAAAATCATCCTTAGGGCATGCCTTGTTTAAGTCTCTGAAGTCCGTACAGATCCTGATAGATTTATTGGATTTAGATACTGGGACCACGTTAGAGATCCATCCTGCGTAAGCAATGACTCTAATGAATCCATCTTTTAATAATTTCTCTAGCTCTGCTTTTACTATTAATGCAACATGAGGATGCATCTTTCTGAGTTTTTGTTCTACGTGTTTGATCCCAGGAGCTATAGATAAATGGTGCATTATAAATTTAGGATCTAGCCCAAGCATATCTATATAGGACCATGCAAAGTTGATCTTCTTCTCTTTCAGGAACTCGGTGAACTGTGTCTTCTCCTCTTCTGACAAAGATTGTGCTAGGTGCATTATTTGAAGATCTTTAGTTGTGCCCAAATTAATTGGTTGTGTGGGTTCTATCAGAACTAAAGACCTTTCTTGAAAGTGCTCAAGGAGGATATCAAGAATCTCATCCTTTGGCACCTCTAAGAGGTTTTCACCATCAGATACATCTTTTGTTTTTACTATTTTAGGGTCTGACACTGCCACAATGTGTTTTTCACCGTCAATTCCCTTTTTCTTTTTATTTTTCAATTTTTGACTGAGAAACTTGATATCCTCTTGTGACATGTTCACACTTCTTGCATTGGTGGAAGAAGGTTAAGGTTCACAAGTGTTTAGATAGCAAGCCAAGGCGTACTCATTGGGGAAGGCGAGGATAGGAGTAGGATTTGTATTAGTCCAATCAATTAGGTCGGGGTTTATTAAAGACAAGGAGTCAGAATCTGGGAAGGACAGCATCACGTTAGCGTCAAGACTATTAACTAACATGACATGTCCTATTAAGTTAAGTTCTTCGATGTTTAGATCAATAAGAGTTAGATCGTCATTAAAAGGGTCATTTTTAGTTATATGTGGGCCGAACTCTAGTGACTCATCAGTAGAACTTTCATCATCATCTCTTTGTAAAAGGAGGCTTCTTGCTTGTCACCTCTGAAGTTCTTCTAGACCTATGAGAACACCAGTCTCTCTATCAATGATTGGGGGAAGGAACTCTTCCTCTACTTCATGAATATCACTATTGTTGGGAGTATTGTTAGAATGTTCATTGGGTGCTAATGGAGTTGAAAACATGTGAATCACATCTATTTTAATGTCCTCTGTGGTGATAGATAGCTCATCCCATTCATAATCATGAGAGTCAGTTACTTCATCATCAGAACTATTTAAGAATTCTGCAATAGTTATCTGATGTACTCGATTAGCCACATGTGGATCAAAGTGTGGTAGATCAAGGACATGTGTGATTGTGACTAACTACCCCCAGTTAGGATGTGAATCCTGTTGTTGGGATGTTCTCTCAGTAGCCGTTGCTATCAATGGTACCTCTAGATAATCTGCTTTTGTGTCTCCAACCTCTTGAATAGGAGCCTGTGGTAACAAAGGGACGTGAATATCTTATGGTACCTCAAAGCTTGGTACATAGTGCTCTCCTTGATAATTGGGATTCTCTATGCCAACATGTAATAACATTTCATAGGACCATTGTTCTAGTTCTATCCCTTCTGTTTCATCACTCCCTTTGTCAGAGATTGGACTATCCTTTGAAGCAGGTTTGTCAGATTCATTATTAAAACCTAGTCCTATTTTGTCTCTGGTATTTATGAAATCCATGTGCACATGTTCAATAAGTCCTCTTCCTGTGTCTCTTAGAGGTCCTTTTCCTTTTTATCTCATTTGTTTGAGGAGGTCGTGTACTTTACCATACTGCTCTGTGGATATTTCTACATGTTTGACCTCAGCTTCCTTTGGTTCTCCCTTGTAAAGCCAGTCCAAGACTGTCTGTTCTTCTATGTTATCTAAAGAAGATGTGGATGCCTTAACCATGCCAGTTACTTTGTGGATTTTTGGCTCTTTAGATGCGACAGGTGTGAAAGATGAGGAGGGTCTCCCATAGGACCTTGATGATATTGGCAATTCTTTCAGTGATGGAGTCATGTCCAGCTTGTATTCTCCCATACCCGTTTCTTCAAGTTTTAAGGTTTTTCTGAAGCTTTTCATAACGATGTCCTTGGTAGTCTCAGGATCAATCTCATCCATAGCTTCCTTGTTATGTGGAATCATACTACCTACCTTGATATTGTTGCAAGTATAATTAGCATTTGCAGAAATTGTTACTTCCACCCCATTATGTGGGAACTTGATACACTGGTGGTAAGTATATGGCACATCTTGCATTTAGTGGATCCAAGGTCTCCCCAATAGTATGTTGTAAGCTAGGGGTAGATCTAGAACTTGACATGTGACATTCCTCTCAATTGGTCTGACTCTGATGGGTAAAACAATAAGACCTTTAGAGGATCTTTCTTCCTCATCATAAGCTTTGATAGTGATTTTTATTCTAGAGTCAATGGTCTGTTCTGAGAGACCCAGTTTCCTGATAAGATTAAGGGTACAAATATTCAATCTTGCACCTCCATCTATCAATACACATCGAACATAGGATTTATGAATGAGGACTTCAATATGAAGGGGTTGATTATGGGGATGTGTCAATGATTTATCATCCTCTTCGAAAAGGAGAGATAATGTGGCACTGAAATATAATTAACCATTGCTTGAAATTTGTCTATATCAAGGTCTTTTGGTACATTTGTGGCATGTAGGGCTTGTTCCAGGATTTCCCTATGCACTGTGGAGATTTTAAGCAACTGAAAAATAGAAATTTTAGCAGAGGTTCATTGCAATTGGTCCACTAAGTCATACTTTGCTACATGAATAGTAACCATGTGTTTTGCTACTTTTTTGGGGATAGTAACAATAGGAATCTTGGACGTTGATGTTGGTTTTGAGGTAGAATTAGGTCCTTTGATCGTGACTTGTGCTTGGCTTTGAGTCACCACATTTGATTGGAAAGATGTGTCTTTAACACCTTTGATTGTGACCACATTAATTGATTCAATTTTAATGTCTACAATATTGATCACATTATCATTATTGGAGTAGGTGTAGTTTACTTCATTACCTTTCCCTTTAGATGCTTCCCCTTTCTGATAATTAGGGAACGGTTTGTTAAATGTTGTATGATCTTCATTGGTAGTGTGTCCTTCCACTTTGATCTTTCCTCCTTCAATAAGGTCTTGGATAATGTGTTTGAGTTTAAGACAGTTGTTAGTCTTGTGTCCTTTGTTCTTGTGAAAGACACAGTAAGAATTATCATCCCACTATTTTGGTTTGAACTCTGGCTCCCATGGTTTGGAATTTGGGATTGTGAGAACTTTGCTGTCTAATAGTGTCTTCAAAATAGTTTCAAGAGGCTCTCCTAAAGGAGTTAATGTTCTTTGAGGCTTTGAAGTCCATGGCTGACCCTTGCTATTATCATTGTTTGCTTTGGGTATGGGGGTCATTATTTTGGCATCTTTGCTTGCTTGCATGTTGTTAGTCAGATTGAACATCTCAGGTTTAGGACCAACATTGGATGTGTCTACTACTCCATCATTAACAACATTTTTGTTTTGCTTCCACCATTTAGGTTTGGAGTTGGAGTTGTTAGATTTGTTTTAACTTTGAAGAGTGATCTCTCCCTTTTTAACCATGAATTCTTCGATACGGATGACATTTTTGATCATTCTGTCAAAGCTAGGGGAGTCTTGCATTTGCAATACGTAGCTTAACTCAGGTACCAAGTTATTAACAAAGATTTCCATTTTTTCAGATTCGAGAATAGCCCTTAAATACTGTGCAAAGATTTTCCTCCACCTTTGTAGCAAGTGTGTAAAGGATTCATCAATCTTTTGTTTAGTGTTACACAGATCCATCATGGTCACATTGTGTTGTACATTATAGGAATAATGTTGGATGAATTGTTGAATTAACTCTTCAAAAGTTTTGACCTTAGGTGTAAGCTTTGAGAACCATTCCATGGCGTTGCCTCCTAGACTTTCAGGAAAAATCCACATGAGGTATGTAGGTTCATGCATGTACTCTATGCTAAGAGCACAAAATTCTCTAACATGGTCATGTGGATCGGTCACTCCTGTATACTTGTCATATTTTGGCATTGCCACGTTGGAAGGGAATGGAACCATAGTGATACTCTTGTCGAAAGGAAATGGACAAATGGAGTCCACGGAGTATTTCATTTTGGGTTTAGTCTTCTCTTGCTTGAGAGTCACAAGCTCTGTTTGCATCAAGGTGAGTTGTTTGGCAAGAATAGATATAGGAGGTAGTACCTCCTTTTTATTTAGTTGCTCCACATCATAATCCTTGGGTAACTTTACGCCAGTGGATGCTAGATGGAGAAAGTATTTCTCTTTATCTTCATCAATCATCTTTTCCATTATCTTGTGGAACTTCTTGCTCTATTTGAGTTTATCGTACTCTTCTTCAATGATGTCTTCCTCACTACCTGATTCAAATATAGGACGGTCAAATGTGGGTTCTTCTTCTTCATCAATATCTTCGTACTTTTGGTTTTTTCTATTGTCATATTCCTCAAAAGCCTCACTCCATCTGTGAGTGGACCTGTCCATTTATGGAGAGTCTAGATCAAGTAGGGAATTGCGAGATGTTTCTCCTTGAAAGTGTAGTGATTTAGGAAGTACTCCCAATCCTTTAGATGTGTACTTGTTGTGTCTTGTGTTAACCATAAATTTGTATCTCAACTTTGTCAAAGTTTCCCGATAGTGTCAAGTAGAGTCTCAAATCGTTCAAGTGAGTGTGTCTAGGTAGAAGTGTCATTTGTGTTTTGGTGGAAGTAAATGATTCCAGCGTCAAAGGGTTAGAATGCCCTGATAGTGAGCTGGGAATCAAGTTGTTATAAAAAGAGGATAGACCACACGTATTGAGACAGATTGTAAGAGTCTGACAGGACATGCAAGATAAACATCTGAAAAAGTTTTTGATACAACCATAGTGAGACCAAAAAAAGAAATAAGGACACATTTAAAGAGTCAAAAGGGGATCCGAAATAAACTATCTTCCTTTGAGAGGCAACAATGCAAGTTCCCAAATTTTGTCAGTTTTGTCTTGGAAGTGCGTGAGGTTTGTTTGATCAAAGATCACATTCTGAGATTTTTCAGTGAGTGAAAAAAAACACATGTAGACCAAGGTTTGAATTTTGTTGCTTGTTTGAAGGTGTTATCTTTTTAATGATTTTTCAGTTACATCAAGCATTGTTGCATTGTTAAAGGGTGAACAAACACATTCTTATGCCCTATTTTCTAGGTAGAGGATGAAAATCCTTGCTTGTTGACTTAGGTACACACTCAAATGTTAATCAAAATATGGCCATCACCAAGCACGCAATGGCTCCATTCATGATGCCATATTAGCCAACTCCAAACGTAAGTGAGGGTACGATATGACGAGTGTCTTGGGGCAATTACTTTTTTCCTTGCACAAAGATTATCACCCTTTCGGGGATGAATCAAATATTTTGTCTACAAAGTTTGTTGTTTATGATGGGGCAATCCGTTCAAAATCGTCTCCCATAGAATTGCACAAGGAAAAATTGAGGCGTATAGCCCTATGAGTACTCGAATATGTGTAGTCTCACAAGCAAGATTCAAGCGGCTCCACTCTACACATACCCAAGCACGTTCAAGGAATGATGTCAAAATTTTGAGAATAAAACTGACTCCGTCTTCTGAGGATTTGGCCTACGAGGAAGTAATTATTTACAGTGAGTTGGAAGGGTTGGCGTAAAACCTGTCCTCACTTGGGTCATTCTCGGGAGATTTTTTCCTCAACCGGCAAGCTCTCTATTGTTAAATAAGCATACAAAGGATTGGCGAGCTTAGGATTTCTGATTCTTCAAAAGAAGAAGAGCATACTCTCCTAGTCCATGTCATTTTCTCCCAAAATACGCAAATCAAGGTTCGTTCCCTCAAGCTATGTTGAGCCTGATTTAGATATTTCTAAATTAATGAAAACACAAATACTTGAAAGCAAAGTTTGATTGTTCAGTTACTTTGCTTGTTCAATTATTGATTCTAAAATGAATTAAACGATTGAACTTGTTCATTGAGCCACAAAATTTTAATGCTTTGATTGTTCAGTTACTATCCAAAATGAAATTAAACTATGTGTTTGTTTGCATTATTCAGTTACTCCAAAATCCTTTCAAATCATAAATTGACTTGTGAGTTTTTGATTTTCCTTAAAAAGGAAAAGAGCATATTCCTCTGGTCAATTTAGTATGAGATTAGAAAATGGCTTTAGTTTTGAAAGCGTAAAAAAAGAATAGAAGTCAAGATGAGGGATTGGAAATCTATAAAATCACAAGTCAGTATCCTCTTTTCACTCTCTTAGCTCTGACATCAATCTGCAAACACAAGTTAGGCTGCTAAAAATAGGATCACAATCACGAAAACAACCACGTTAGCAAGTTAGAAATCAAATTTGTCAATGATAGGACTTTGTATTTTTGCCCTCTAGACACCAGACGATATTTCAGGGACCCAAAACCATAAACACCGGAAATGATAAAAGTTTGACCCCAAACGATAAGTTTTTTATGCGAAACGATAACACGTACCAAAAATGAAAAATAAGCTACCAAAAATGATTTTAAGGCCAAATTTTACCTTCCAGAAATGCAGCGGCAAACAATATTAAAATTCCCAGAAACTATAAAAGATATACCGCAGATGATAACTTGCTCTCGGAAATGATAAAAGATTGATCGGAAACAATAAGTTGCTCCCGAAAACGATAAAGTGTCTGCAAATTTTTGAAAATGTCAAGGGCAAAGAGTATAATTTTGTGAAATTTTGAGCAATCTTGCCCCACAGTGGGTGCTAGAGATGGGCGTGTGATTTTTGTACCTGTTAAGAGAGACACAACACTTCAATAGCTCATTGCATTAGTGAAAATAAGGGATTAGCAAGCATGACAATCACCAAAATCGATCTATTGCTTCCTATCTAGGAGGAGTATGAAAAATGACATAATAGCTCTTAGATTATGCATATTCCAGTGACATATACAACCTAAGAATGAAAGATTCAAATGAAAAGTAATCTAAATGATTAAGAAAAATGCATTCTAGCTCTAGAAATGAAGATTATAGTAATACAAGCAAGAATCTAAAATGCAATATGAAAGTCCTAAAATATGAGCAACCATGAGTTTGCTCCTTCAATCCTCCAAATATGGGTAGCATAAGAATGCTTTCAACTCTTCAAAATTAGGAGCATTACAACAATCTATTTCCAAAATTAAGGGTCATTTGAGCTCAAAATCCATCCAATTTATAGAAGAAATGGAGGAAGGGGAGAAGACTCTAGAATGGATGCCATTAATGAGGGTGTAAGACTCATTGATGAGGAGTGTGGAAGAGAATGTGTAAAATTCATTAATGCTTTATTTATGAAAGCATTAATGAGGTATGGGTGAGGGTTTAAGAAGCATGGGTGAGGGTTTAAGGTCAAGCTTGATAACTTTGACTTTGAGGGGGAGGGTTGAATTCCTAATCATAGATTTAGGAATGTGACAAGCTTAAGGGTAGCTTAGGATTAGGATTAATGCTTAAGGCATGTGATTGAGGAGATATAGATGGGAGGAGAGAGAAGGAGTGGAGGGGGATTAGCTAATTAGGGTTAATTAGCTAATTAAGAAGAATTAGCATGTGAGAAGGGGTTGGGATGAGTTTGAACTCATGGTTTGGTATATTGAGATTGGTTAGGTTAGAGGGAATATTATTGAAATGAATTGTTGTAATAACATATTCACTCAATAATAGGAATTTAATTAATTATTTAAGCTTTTGATTGCTTTGTAATAACTAATTAGGACTATAGCCAAATTGAATAAATTAGGCTAGGGGATTGATTTTGCAAGTGATGATGTATGATTTGGATTCCATTTAATTTTCTTTAAATTAATTACCTTAGCCAGGTTATTGATTTGAATTGATTGAATTGAATTGATTTGATTAGATTGGCTAAAGTGATTAATGTAAATTAGTGATAAGATCACTTAGGAGATTAAATTTGATTTGAATGAATTATGCCAACCGATTGATGAGTTGTTTAAGGATAATTGGGGGTATGATCACACTTAGGGAAAATAGGGTCTATGGTCAGAGAAGACCAAATCTAGGTGGTTACATCAACTATTCCTGTATGCACACTCAAAACAAGGATTAAACCAGCTCTGATACCATGTTAGAAACATAAAGTAAAATGAAAAAAGAAAGAAAGAATCCAAGAGAGTATGCAATGGAAGAGATTTACCAAATACTAAGAGAGAGAGAAAGAGAAAGAGAGAGAGAGAGGGAGAGAGATTTTCTTTCAATAGATCAACCATAAAGATCACCACAATGCTCCAAGAATCAAGACAAGAACACAAGGATTTGAAAGGGGAAAAAGCAAGAAAAAACCTCTTGTGAATAATATTAATATGGCTCAAAGCCTAAAGAATAAGAGCTATAAGCTCATTACAATATTGCAAGAATGAGAATGAGAGAAGAGAGAAGAAATCCAACTTAGAACCCCTATGAGAACCCTAGAACCTTCAGAAGTGTGTGAGAGCCATCTCTTAAGTAGAAATGAGTGGAGGAGTTTGCATGTAACTCTCATACTCTATGTGTGCCACATTCACATTTGGTGTGTGCCATGTGTAGGAATCCTCTTAAGGAGGAAAATCTAATTTCCTTATTAAAGGAATTACAAATATAAGTCAAGACCTTGGTTTATAAAATACCAAGGAAAGATTATAATTCTAACAGGTTAACACTTATGGGTGGATTTCAATATATCTATCTGGAAATAGTTGGTTTTTTTTTTTATGCGGAGGGAAGAATTATGTGCAACATTGATGGTAGATTGCTAACAGTATTAGAACAGTCATATTTGATACCATTGCATGGTTATGAGCTCAACAATATTTGGTGGCCTTCTTAATCCACATTTGATCTTCTCCATGAAGTTAACAATATCCTGTTTCATTTTATTTGTTGTGTTTTATGTACATGTTTTCCATAATTTCTTAACGTTGCGGGAAACTCTGGAATAATAGCTTTTTATCACCATATTCTTGTAAGTATGAATTCTCATCAGTTGTTTTCTACAATTTATAGGGAATGAATGTTCCATGCATTATCTAGTTATCTTAGTTTGAGCCATTTTAAGGCACAAGCTAGTTAAGGAGTAGCAGAAAACTATGTTTGTTATCGATGATTTTCAAAATGAAATAACATAAAAAAAAAGAGTGAGAACCATACAATGGATTTTATACCTGAGTTCCTTCAAAATTAACGTCTCTAATGATTAAACATAAGAATAAGCCTTCTGATTAGTACATCATCCTCCTAGATATTAGGAAAGATCAATTTTGATGGAGCTAGAGAAACACAAGAGAGGTTGGCAAGTGGAAGGGTACAATGAGATTGCATGGGAAGTGCAATGTTAATTTACTCCAAAACCTTTGATCACACTATAAACAACTTGGCAGAAAAAAAAGCCTTGTTCTAAGGATTCCAATTGGTGATGAAAAGATATTGGCTGAGTCTAAATTTGAAGGATATTCAGTGTTAAGCAACCAATTCAATCATTAGAACTGGAAATTGATTCGAATCACTTTCTGACATCAGGATGTTGATACATAGAAGTCATGAAGTGTATCTCTAATCTTTTTCTTACATATTTCGAAGGAAATCTGGTTGTTGGTCATCTCTGGCAAGAGGGATTTAAACTCTTCGTGGGTTCATATTTTCAAAGGGGCCATAGGCTTATTTCCCCTCCAATTAGGCATAAAACCATGCTAGATGATTATTAAGTGGGGTTAGGAAAAAAGGAAGCCATCTCAACCCCAATGTCCTTCCCTTGTAATTTTAGTTTTCCATTTCCAGATTTGCTGATTTTTGTCTGCTGTGCTTCAAACTCTCACTTTGGCCATGACACCTTCGGGTGCTTTGGTTTGGTTTTGTTCAATTCATGGTTGGGTTTGATCCGGAGTTCTACTTTTGTTTATCTTTCATTCAAGTAACTCTTGCTTAAGTTTCTCTTTTTTGTGGGGCGTTTGGATTGGTTCTTTCCCTGTCTGCATTGTAGAAATTTGCAGTCCATACTATGGCTTCTAATCCATCATATTGTATGCTCTGTGTTGTTTTTATATTGTATGCTCTATGTGTTGTTTTTATATGTTTTTTATGTAATTTTGAATGGATCAGTAAGGGTTCAAATTCAGGACCTTGCTCTATATGTTCTTTATGTTATTTTGAATAGATCTGTAAGGGTCCAAATTTAGGGATCTTCCATTATGTCTTGGATGCTCCACCGTTGAAATAGAGTAATTTTATTTTGTATGGATTTTTTTTGGTGGGTGGGGGTAGATTTCATATGATGATTGAGGTGTGGCTCATTTTCTTCAACAGATCACACAGTCCTGTCTTTGAACATTATGCATGAAGCTATACTTGTGAAAACAACCTTGAGATAAACAAGTTGATTGGTGATAATTGAAATCTTCCCGCTGAATCCTAAGGGACCATGGAGAGCCGAGTGGATTAGGTACAAGGAATGTAAGTGCTAAAGGGTTGAGTTTCCAACCGATGATGACAAATTAATGATGCTATACAGACTATTTTAATGGGAGATGTGTCAAAGAGGAGGCCAATGCGTCTAGTTAGTCCTATAACGAAAATTACCAAAAGCATATGCAACACTCATCTTGAGCTTTATCTATGCTATAAGATTAGTAGGAAATGTATAAAAGTACACATTGTTTGAGAAAATGCTATGATATAATGACTTATACCGACTTCAAATATAATCACTGGTATGAAGAGGTACTGGTGGTTTTTAAGCAAGTGCCATTGTAAATTCAAACATAGCAAGCCTTTCTAGCATCCTGCCACTGCATGCTAAACTGGATGCTTTTGATCAGGGATTGTGCCCTGTTAAGTTTGATAATAAATTATATTCTGTATCCAGAGCACACTATGCAGTTTTATTGATATTTTCTTGGGTGGCATATCTTAGACTTACCAGCCAGATTCAGTTTGCTTGAATATTTTTTCCTACTTCGGATAAGAAATAGTTACTCTGTTACTGTGACTTCATTGATCTAGGTTACCTGTTCATGGAAAATGCTCTTATGATTTGTTTGCTCCAGTTTTTGACTTTCTATGTAATTTTGTTATCAAACAATTTGATTCCACGAAGTGCCCCAAAAATAAACGGCATTTCCAAGATATTAAAAACAACACAGAATCAACCGCAAAAGAGTTGTTCTACTAATAGCAAAAGAGCTGTTCTATGTAAAACTCACACAACTGTTTCCCAAGAAGCATTCTTATATTCTACTTGTGGAAAGCTTATGTCTGCTAATAACAGCAGAAGTTATGAAATAATCCTAAGCAGACATAGCCAAGCAACAAGAAGAAATTGAGTTCATTCTTCAATGATGAGGGTTCCATAGTTGATCCCCATCTTGAAAGCCAATCCATGGATCATTCGATTCATGTTCAGAATGTACTGCAGGTTTACTGTGATCAACTTCCCTTGATTCATGAGTAGAGTTCCTCTATCATTCCACTATATTGCAGAGTTGGTGATTGTTTTATTTTGATGCCAAGGTTTTCTTGATCATTCTCTAGTTTCTCTAGCTTCTCCTTGATCTTGAACATGTGTTGTGCAAGCTTGTGTTGGCATTTGGAGATTCTTGAGGAAGGCTGGACAAATTAGACACTTAAGGAGTATGTTGGAGTAAAACTTTTATAAAAATTCCAAAGGAGTATTAATGTTAGAAAACAACATCTATTCTTCTCAATATGTTTCAAAAAAACTTCCTAAACGTGTGAAGTATGAATATCAAGAGAAGCTTTTATTCATGAAAATTTCTTATCAAAAATAGCCTGATTTTATTGTATATAACAGACCAAGCCAATTTAGTATTCTTGCAGCCCCAGAAAATTGCGTTTAGGGTTTCATTACATGTCATAACCCAAATTGTTAAATTCTTTAAAACACTGAATGATAATTACCACTCTTCCCTAAATCATCACCAACTATGCGAGTGGTCATTAATCAAAGGAGGAAGTAAAAAAAAAAACCATTTATCCTTGTCATCAAGATTCACGTGATTGGCGGAAGTAGTGGGAGTTTTATTTTAGTTACTGGTTGTTAATTATCTATGGGGGGAATGTTCCACTCTCCACATTTTTGCGAGGTATGCAACGAAGGCAGCGTTGATAGCTAGTTTGAATGCCATATGTGAGATTCAGAAAATATATAAAAAAAAGCATACATCTGAGGAAAAAGTGGGCACTGGTTCAGTATGGGAGGTGATGCTTGCTTTGGGAGGAAAAAAAAGGAGATATTTTGAAAGAGGATCTCTGCATCTTTCGTAATCTACAGCAGAGCCAGCATCAAAATTCACCTCTTGAGGTAGGGATTTGCAATTGTTAGATTTCCGTCAATGCATTTTGTTTTATTCAAATTGAATGTTAGTGTTCCGACCATTTTTCTTCTTGATTTTTAAACCATGCCTTGGGTCAGTATGGTATCAGTTGCTTACAGATTAGATACATACGTATGGGTTTTACCATTTTCATGGTTGCAGTAAAAGTAAAAGAAATTGTAAAGATACTATGCATATTGCTAATTTTTGTAATCCCTTCATGGTGGGTGTCGGGTTTCTTTATTCGTGTGTCTGGTATATCAAATGTAGGAAAAGGGGTTTGGATTAAAACAATGTATAAATTCAGCTTACTCTTCATACAATGTATGAATTACTCTGTTTATGACTGAATGTCGCAATACCATTCTTGGAAGGAAACGATGCCTTGTATAAATTGGTTAAGTGGGCTCTTTTATTTTCCTATCTCATCCATTGTTTGTATGGAAACTACCTTCTTGCTAGTGGTCTTGGATTTCGGTTCAAATAAAATTTTAGAAATAATTAACCTTTGTGTTTTAGCAACGTCATAGACTTCTCTTGGATCCATTGACGCTTCAGTTCTCCTTTCTTGGAAGCATGGATACTGGTGGTTGTTCATTTCTTTGGACTATCTTCTTGTCTAAAAACATTAATGTGTTAGTCTTAATCTGTGCCATGTTTTGTAAATGACACCTTACGCAACGCTCTTTTAAATACCTTCCTTCATTCAAATTTTGTTTTGCTTGGAAAACTACTTTCCTTATTCGTATTTATGAGTCGGGTGTTATTAGGACCCTATTCTCTTCATTTGGGCACGTGTAACCAGCTCAGACACCAAGCCAAATGATTCTCTATACAATTAGAAATTCATGGGATTAGGAATGGAGTGAAACCATATTGATTTTTGGTATCTTATGTTATGGAACAGTGTCACCTCTTACCTGGAAAACAATTTTATTCTGCTCAGTGATGTTACAAGCCGCAATCATTCTATTTGCACATAGGAAAATGAACTATGTCTTAAACCGTATATGTTGATTCCACATCCTTTTGGCGGTTGATTGTAGTGTAGTGAATGTAATGGAAGGCAAGGTATATGACTATTTATGTCTTGTATAAATTCCATGTTGATTACTACCGGAATGTATTTCAAATGTTGTTTCATTAGAATATGAAATGGTGTGCAAACAATTTGATGGGATACTCGTTGTTTATTTACCTAAATGAAGTAATTTTGGTTGATTAAGCTCATTGCTAATATCAGAGAAACCATTCCAGTTCTACTCTATCATGCAAGATAGGTGAAATTTTGAAGCATTAGCATGAGGATTAGTAACGTGAATGTGAAAGTTATCCTATTGTTTTTGTTTAGCAAGTATTGTTGATGTGTTTCTCTTTCAAACTCTTGATTCGAATGTTTATGTATTGGTTTATATTTACATCTGCACGGTATCTTGATTTAGATGATATCATTTAATCTTTTTACTTGAAGAAAAAGCAAGATAAATGCTATTGGAATTGGTCTAGATTTCCAAAAAATTTAAGACATTTTATTTAGCACTATGGGAACCATTATGAGAATGTTTTCCTTGTTTCATGGGGTCTTTCACACTATTATTTAATTCATTATTATATGAGTGTGTTTATTTTATTCTTTTTGTGAGAAATATAGTTTAAATAGAAGGGTGCTAAATATTATGGATAACCAGGGAAGGGTAGTTGAAAATGTTGTACTTTTCATACTGCGTGCTAGTAGAAGTCCGGTGTTAAAATGCTTTGGCCAAATATTTTTATTGCATATGTTCTCTTCTATGCATGGTTATGTATCTTCTCTCTGCCACATCTGTGTTAGTTTTTCTTCAGGTATATATGCTTATAGATATGTTCACGGTTGCACCAGATCCATCTAATCCACCAGTTTCAGGTTGCTTAAATTATTTTGTGTACTCCCTATGTCTTATGAGTTGGTATCATAATGCGATTGCATCTTGG
>MU225806.1:627135-638069 GCA_018584345.1 Thuja plicata | reverse complement strand
CTATCATACCTTGGGAGGTTATGAATATATCCAACATGCCCCAGATCAATATGCCCTTACACATGCTTATGAGTAGGCTCTCCAACAAGAGGGATCATGGGCATCCAAGAAACAACAAGAAAGCCTAAAGCAGCAAGCTCATTATACTTGTTATGCACCCGCCCCTATTCAATTTCCTACTCAACTTGAGAAATTCCAAATTCAGCAAGTATTTCAAGACTATAGAAATGATCAACAACACCTAGAAGGTCTAGTGCTATATTTAGCCAAGAAGTTGGCTGATTTCAAAAGACAACAGGAGGTTGATTTTCAACAGGAGGAGTTGGCCCGCCAAGCTTATCTCCAACAGCAGGAGATAGATGCTGAAAGGTATGAGCAGCAAAGGAAAATATTTGAAGAGGATCTTGATCGTCAAATTGCTACGAAGACAGAGGAGCTAAGATCACAAGCTACTGAACAAGGGGGTCACAAGCTCAAAATTCCAAGTTGGAAGACTCCCCTACCTCAAAGGCCTTCTTTTTATGATCAACAATAGAATGAGGATTATCAAAGGAGGCTGGTTGCAAATGAACAACAAATAAGTGAATATGATTAGTTGGGGCAGCCAGTTCAAAAAATAGCAGAGAAGGCTGGTTTAGAGGAGGAATCTGTGTTTTTGTTTGATGAAGTCAAGGTGTCTTTTCTCCCTAATTTTGTTGAGCAAGAAGAAGAGGATGTGGATCATCATGATGACTTGTTGTTCCATGAGATTACAATTATAGAGGAGGCTGTCCAAGATGAGGAAATAAATGAAAACCTTGAAGAGGATTATTTTTCCAACATCATAGAGGGTTTTTGTGAAAGTTTGGGTGAGGAGTCATTGTTTCCTATGGTAGAGGATTGTGAGCAGTAGCAACCAGGTGTTGAGGAAACCATGTTTCTTTTTGAAACACAAGAGCTAGGTATTTCCACCCAACAAGGTGATGAAGTCAAGGTGTCTTTTCTCCTTACAAATAAGATAGATGAAGAGGTTGATCTCAATCAGAAAAAAAGTGTTGAGGAAGCAGTCCAAAAGCCAAACACCAGCAACAACAGTTCCAAGTTTTCTCTTTCAAGGGGATGCCCTGTTAGACATTTATCTAGGGTGGAGGACAGCTCACCCATTTTACTGACACCCAAACATGAAGTTCCAGCTGGAGATGCAATCAAAAAGGAACATGTTCAATAATTTACCCTCTCAGGCAACAGTGTGCATGCACATCACAAAGAGGTAGGCACACTAGACTATAACTTTCAGGAGTTGGAATTATTTGTTGAAATGATATCCAATGTATATGTTCCTCTAGCTGCCCATGAATATGTCAATCATTGCAAATTGAGGAGAAAGGGCAGTTATTTTATAGAGCCAGTAAATGGATTTTTTTAGCATTTTTTCATTACTGGTTAGTTTAGGGTAGGGTAGGTTTTAGTTTCAACAAGTGCTGGTTGCACATTTTAGATAGTTGTTTCTGAGGAGGAGGGCAAGCTGTTGTAGTGAACTACAATCCCATGAGATAGGCATCCATCATATGAAATAGTGAAAACATGTATCCACTGCTGCACATCATATATGCCTCCCTCATAGAACTCTAATTGCATATCATAAGCCATACAAGTACTGGATGAATTAGGAGAGGTTGCAGTCTGGAGGTGATTGCAGCATTGAGGGGAGTGTGTTTTTCAGAAGTTTGGCCATATAAGTGACTCTGTGCCCAATGGATAGTATAGGCAGCTGGTCTGATATGCTTAGTAGGCAAGCATCACACAGATGTCGCCAGAAATGTTACCCATTTTATTTCCTAGCTCAATAAGGTGGAGCTGGTTATGTTTTTCAGATAGATTGAAGGGTGCATCCCAGTTATTAATGGTGTCCTCAAATCAGCTACTTCTTTTTCAGTATGGCTTTACCTCTGTCATGTTTTCAGGTTTTCAAGTCTAAACCTTTCTCAAAGACCAAAAAAAACCCTTAGTCTTCCAGTGTTAAACGACGATTATAAAGCCTAAGTCATGGCATTCTGTTTCGCTGTTACTTTTTCCTTTCACTTAGGGCATGTGTTTTCATCTTGGTCACCTCGTCGTGTTACCCCGAGCGAATATTCCATATGTCTCCCTGACTGTGTGTTTCCTTTTGGTCGCGTAGTCTCATAATGGTTCAGCATATTCCTTCAGCGTTATGAGACTTAGCGATTTCTTCTAGTCGGGTAGTCACGGGATAGTTATGTCATAAGGCTCTATGAAGACGGGACCCACTGCTCAGTCGGGTGATCACATGAAGTTCTTGATAGTTAGCAAAATATTCTCAAACTTCACGATTACCTCATGTTGCGTTATCGCCAGATCAATCAGGTTGACAGTTAGGTCAGGCCGTTAGTCGCGTAGTCTCAAAATGGAATGCCGGTTAAGAATTTTTAGCCTAGACTTCGCGACTAACCATTTGATGTCTGCAGTAATGCTTAGTCGGGATGTCGCTAGAGCAGGATGTTGACTCAGTTCTCTGTTACGCAATGAATGAACCAATGACTGTGCGACATGTGTCACAAAGCGGATGAATATTAAAAGCTTGTCGGGTGGTCGCTAGAAGGAGAAAGTAGATTCAGCGACAACGAGACTAGGTACTTTGCCTTCAGTCACGATGTCTGGGAAAGACTTAAGGGTATGTTCAAATGTCTAGCGATTAAGTGCCAGTCGTAATATGAAAAGACAAGAAGATCCGACGGTGGTCGCGAAGTCTGGGAAGAAAGGTGCCCTAAGGATGAAGTCCTCCCGACTTGGCGATTAAGGTTTGTCGCGAAGTCGTCAGAAGTAGAAAAGGTGCACGTAGGACCTGTTACAGTAAAGTTAAATGCTCAGAACCTATATCTCCTGATTTGGCAACTAGGCATTGTCGCGTAGTCTAGAAACAGAGCTTAAACATTCAGCGACTGGGAAATGACCATAAGGGCTAAGCAAGACAGTTAGTCGCAAGGTCTGGGAATGAATGATGAGTTAATGTTAACTTTGCACGACTATGATTTCAGTTATGTCACGTGATCGCTAGAAGTAACTCAGGTTAGCCAAGGGTAAGAGAACACCTTGTCGCCAAGTCTTGAGATGGAACCATGGTTAGTGACAAAGGCTTAATGTAGTCTCTCAGTCGCCGGGACTCAGGTGATTTTAGAAAATCTTCTCGCGAGGGTGCGACGAGCTAAGAAGGAGAAGATGTCGCTCAGTCGCTAGTCAGTAAAGATAATGAAAAGTGAGCTCGCAAGTATGCGACGAGCAAAAAAGGAGGGTCATTGCACAGTCGCCAGACAATAAAGATAAAAGGAAAACAGCTCGCGAGCTTGCGACTAAGATAAAAAAGGTGACAGGTAGGAAATGAGAAAGGAAGGTGCTACTTGCCGATTGCTACTATTTTCTGGGTAAAATTTGCATTAGTCTGCGATTGTCACAGAATTTTAAATATAAACAAAGGGGAGGGATCAATTTTTTTAGAGATAGAAAGATTAGATATTTTACAGATGAAGGATCAGATTTTGAAAGGTCAGAAGATGCATTTTTGGGGCTGCTGAAAGTTATTGCAATTCAAAGACTTTTGTGACTCTTCTAGAGGGATAAGACTGCTTCTGTGAAGGGGCATTTATGTTGATATTTTGGGATGACTTGAAGGGTTAAACAGTGGCTGGACAGACCAAATCTGATCCGAAAGTTATTGCTTTCAGAATGCAGTTGGCTTGGGAAAATGCATAAATATGAGTTGAAGACTCATTGTTTCCAGTTCTTCTTCCCTTTGGGCTTGCTATTTTGTAACTTGTTCTAAGTTCTTGACAGAGGCAAAGAGAATTTGTAACTCATTATGAGAGATAATATGCAGAGTTTGTAATTCTTGAAACCAATTTGTTGAATTGTGTCAGCCTTGTCTCTTTTCTGCTTGTTGTATGCGTTGTAGATGGTTGATGGGTTAATTGTGAACGATTTTATTTCCTTTTAATCATGTCCCTTTGTAGCATCTACTTGCAGAAGAGTATGTTTGCTTGCAGGTTGTAACTAGTGTCTTCGTTTGAGCTGTTAACTGTGAAGTCTTTCCTCTTAACAGGTTTAATCAGGACCTTGTTATGAAATATTAATGCATGCCTATACAAGAGATTTGTGTTTTACCTCCAATTCAGTTAGTTGACCTAGGGCTTTATCCTATGTGTGTTATGTTTTCATGACAAAGTTTGGTGGATCACCTTAGTTTAGGTTTCATTTCAGTTATTTACGTTTCATGCAATCCTTCTATCCCTTTTCCCCATTAGTTTTCAGTCTTTCAAGAAGTGAACAGGTGATCATCATATAGGAAGCCGGCCTAGAATCCAGAGATTCATTCCAGTCATAGTTTACCCACAAACTTGGAATGTTTCCATGTTTCTCCAAAAGGTTAAGTTCCTGTAAACTTAACAAGGCACAATTTTGGTAGACAAAAGTTAGTGTTCCGACCATTTTTCTTCTTGATTTTTAAACCATGCCTTGGGTCAGTATGGTATCAGTTGCTTACAGATTAGATACATACGTATGGGTTTTACCATTTTCATAGTTGTAGTAAAAGTAAAAGAAACTGTAAAGATACTATGCATATTGTTAATGTTTGTAATCCCTTCATGGAGGGTGTCAGGTTTCTTTATTCGTGTGTCTGGTATATCAAATGTGGGAAAAGGGGTTTGGATTAAAACAATGTATAAATTCAGCTTACTCTTCATACAATGTATGAATTACTTTGTTTATGACTGAATGTTGCAATACCATTCTTGGAAGGAAACGATGCCTTGTATAAATTGGTTAAGTGGGCTCTTTTATTTTCCTATCTCATCCATTTCTTGTATGGAAACTACCTTCCTGCATGGGAATCTTTTCCTAGTCCATTTTGTAATTTGTGGTAATGTGTGACACCATTCGTACCTCCTAGTGGTCTTGGATTTCGGTTCAAATAAAATTTTAGAAACAATTAACCTTTGTGTTTTAGCAACGTCATAGACTTCTCTTGGATCCATTGACGCTTTAGTTCTCCTTTCTTGGAAGCATGGATACTGGTGGTTGTTCATTTCTTTGGACTATCTTCTTGTCTAAAAACATTAATGTGTTAGTCTTAATCTGTGCCGTGTTTTGTAAATGACACCTTACGCAACATTCTTTTGAATACCTTCCTTCATTCAAATTTTGTTTTGCTTGGAAAACTACTTTCCTTATTTGTATTTATGAGTCAGGTGTTGTTAGGATCCTATTCTCTTCATCTGGGCACGTGTAACCAGCTCAGACACCAAGCCAAATGCTTCTCTATACAATTAGAAATTCATGGGATTAGGAATGGAGTGAAACCATATTGATTTTTGGTATCTTATGTTATGGAACAGTGTCACCTCTTACCTGGAAATTTTTTTTATTCTGCTCAGTGATGTTACAAGCCGCAATCATTCTATTTGCACATAGGAAAATGAACTATGTCTTAAACCGTATATGTTGATTCCACGTCCTTTTGGTGGTTGATTTTAGTGTAGTGAATGTATTGGAAGGCAAGGTATATGACTATTTATGTCTTGTATAAATTCCATGTTGATTACTACCGGAATGTATTTCAAATGTTGTTTCATTAGAATATGAAATGGGGTGCAAACAATTTGATGGGATACTCATTGTTTATTTACCTAAATGAAGTAATTTTGGTTGATTAAGCTCATTGTTAATATCAGAGAAACCGTTCCAATTCTACTCTATCGTGCAAGATAGGTGAAATTTTGAAGCATTAGTATGAGGATTAGTAACGTGAATGTGAAAGTTATCCTATTGTTGTTGTTTAGCAAGTATTGTTGATGTGTTTCTCTTTCAAACTCTTGATTCGAATGTTTATGTATTGGTTTATATTTACATCTGCCCGGTATCTTGATTTAGATGATATCATTTAATCTTTTTACTTGAAGAAAAAGAAAGATAAATGCTATTGTAATTGGTCTAGATTTCTAGAAAATTTAAGACATTTTATTTAGCACTATGGGAACCATTATGGGAATGTTTTCCTTGTTTCATGGGGTCTTTCGCACTATTATTTAATTCATTATTATATGAGTGTGTTTATTTTATTCTTTTTGTGAGAAAGATAGTTTAAATAGAAGGGTGCTGAATATTATGGATAACCAGGGAAGGGTAGTTGAAAATGTTGTACTTTTCATACTGCGTGCTAGTATAAGTCCGGTGTTAAAATGCTTTGGCCAAATATTTTTATTGCATATGTTCTCTTCTATGCATGGTTATGTATCTTCTCTCTGCCACATCTGTGTTAGTTTTGCTTCAGGCATATATGCTTATAGATATGTTCACGGTTGCACCAGATCCATCTAATCCACCAGTTTCAGGTTGCTTAAATTATTTTGTGTACTCCCTATGTCTTATGAGTTGGTATCATAATGCGATTGCATCTTGGGATACTTATTGATTGAAAGAGAGTTTCAGTTTTATGAAATGAGGTCATTATAGTAGTGTTGTTAGTATATATGTTGTATTGCACAAACTCCATTACTTCATGTCAGTTTTTCATTGTTAGATTTTCTCTAGCTGGGCTGGGTATCTTTCATGTCAGGAAAGATTCTGGGGAAGCATAACTGCTTCGTGATAGGGTGAAAATGCACTCCCACAATATTCTTTCCCTAATGATTGTTTGTAGCAGGTCTCTGGAGCTCCTATCGGGAAGGTCATCATGTATAGCATGTTATGTTTCTTTATATCGATCATTGATCTATTTTATTGATATTTTATCTCTTATGACAGATAGTCGATGACTCTTGTAAGTTGAGTTGATTCCTTGTAAGCTAAGTTCTTGTGTTTGTATCACTCTGATAGTTTGGTCGAAGTCTCTCTTTTATATTAGTATTTCGACAAGTTGTTTGAATTGTGTTAAATGTATTTTATGTATTATAACATGTAATGTATTGGGATGTTTTCGACAGTTGCTTGACACTTTTCTTTATTACGGACTCATGTGTCACATAATCTGTTTGACAGTTTTGGTCAAACCTTGTTTTCTTCTTTAAATTCAAGGATAATCTTTTGTTTTTTTGTTGACTTGTACATTCAACGTTTGACTTAGTTGACCGACTCTTTTATGTTGTGGATATTGTCGATGTGGCACAAGTTGTCGTAAGATCAGTCCTTACATTACAATGATAGATTGGGTAACCAATGGGAATGACAATAAAACATAGATGTGGTCTCCAACTGGAAGCTTATGATGGAGCGGATTCCAGGAAAGTATTTGTGACATAGCATCAAATTTAGATTTACACAGGGCTGTTCTAAGGTCTGCCTCTTGTCCTTTTGAATTTTGACCTCCTTTTAGCATCAAGTCTTTGTTCGAATGGTTTCTTAGGAAGAAATCTTCCATATAAACACTTGAGAGGAAGGTGATCAAATATTCAGCCACATTTAGTCATTAACAAAGTTGGTGATTAGAGTCCAGCTGCTCCATGAACAGTGTTAGCCCAAAATTGAAAATAAAAGCTATAGAATGGTAAACTGAAATGAATTATTTATTTCATTGTTATCAAAACTACATACACTAGAGAAAATAAGAAGCATATAAATAGAAAAGGCAGTCATAAACAGTTATAAACTGATATACAAAACTGCCTGAACATGAAAGTAACAAAAACCTAAACTGAAAATAGAATATTAAACAAACTTAATCTAATATGAATGAGCCCGATATGATTAGACATTAACATCCGCCCTGTAATCTGAAGGCTCTAAACCAAGCATTCCACAAGACTTCTCAATTTTTTCTCTGCCCAATGCCTTGGTAAGGATATCAGCTGGTTGATTTGTAGTGGGAAAATATTTAAGGTGTATGCTGCCATCTTTCACATGATGCCGAATCAAACGAGACTCTGTCTTGATGTGTTAGGTGCAATCATGAAATACAAGATTTTTAGCATTTTAATAGCAAATTAACTGTCAATGAAGAGTGGGGTTGATGAAACCTGTGGTGTCTACAAATCATCAAGAATTCTTCGAAGCCATAAGATTTCCCGAGTTGCTTCAGAGGCTGCCATATATTCAGCTTCGGAAGAAGAGACAACTGGAACTGATTACTTTTTAGATCTCCAAGAGATTGCAGCAGACCCAAGATGCATTAAAAAACCAAATGTAGATTTTCCATCTGTCGAATCGCCTACCTAATCTGAATCTGAATAGTCAAGCAAAGAAAATTGTTTTGGCTTTGAGTATTTGAGACCATAGTGTTGAGTACCTTGCACATATCAAAGAGTTTGTTTAGTAGCTAACCAATGAGTTTCTCTAGGTTGTTGCATAAATCTTGAAAGAATTCCAACAACAAAAGAAATATATGGATGTGTACTTGTAGCATAAATCAAACTGCCAATGAGTTTCCCATAGATAGTTGCATCAACCAATGCTGACAAGTCATCTAATGCGAGTTTAAGATTTTTCTTCATAGGAGTACTAAGGGGCTTGCAATCAGCCATGCCCAACTTGTGTAAAAGCTCACCAATATATTTTTGTTGCGTGATGAAAATAGAATGGGGTTTTTGAATCACCTCAATATCCAAATAGTAATGAAGATGGCCCAAATCAGTCATATCAAAACCTTGCTTCAATTGTTCTTATACATTTTGAATATTATTCTCACCAGTACCAGTGATAAATAAATCATCCACATAAACAACAAGATAGACAATAATATTATCAATCTTTCTAACAAAAAGTGTTGCATCATCCAATTCAAAATGCTTTAAACATAACTCCAAGAGATGTTTGGTACTTTTTTTCATACCAGGCTCGGTGAGCTTGTTTCAAACCATACAATGATTTGACAAGCTTGTATACCTGGTGTTCATTTCCATTGACTGCATACCCTTTTGGTTGATTCATATACACTGTTTCTTTGAGATCATCATTTAAGAATGTAGTTTTGACATCCATTTGGTAAATTTTCCACCCATTTTGAGCTGCAAGGGATAACAAAGCACGAATGGTGGTCCATTTTGTTGTAGGTGAAAAAGTTTCAACATAATCTATGCCCTCTTTTTTAGCATAATTTTTGGAAACAATTCAAGCTTTGTGTTTGTCAAGTGTACCATTTGCTTTATATTTATTTATAAAAATCCACTTATAGTCAATAGGTTTACAACCAAGTGGAGGATCAATCAACTCCCATGTGCCATTTTTCGTGTCATACTCATCTTGCATAGCTCGCCTCCAAACTGCAATATTTTTAGCTTCATTATAGGAAGTTGGCTCAGAGTCAATTATGAGATTGAGTTCATCAATGGACTCCAAATTATCTACAACATTGGATTGAGCCTGTAGCCTTTCTTTGTAAGAGCTTCTTGTACCTGTTTTACTTGTTTCATCAGGTCTTCTCTCTTTCAAAGTTTGTTGAACTTGTTTTTCCCACTTATGAGAAGATTTTGGTTGCACAATAGATGTGACCATTTCATGACTAGATATTTCACTAGTGGCCAATGGTTCTAAAATTTCAGGCTCATCATTAGAGGAGGTCTCTTATTGCTAATTTATAGATGGAGCATCTTGAGTGAGAACATCTTGAGATATAGATTCCACATGTGAATCCATTAAAGGTGAGGCTAAATGAGTTAGCTTCTCCCTAGAATGTAAAATCTCAATGGAGATTTCTATCCAAGGAGAAAATTATACAATTTTATCAAGTTGTTTTAATTGACGTTCATTATTTTCAGCACTTTTGGAAGTTTCACAAAATACAACATCACGTGTAATAATGAATTTTTTGTTAACTTCATCATACAACCTATAGGCTTTGGAAGATTCAGAATAACCAAGAAAAATACACTTGAAATTGTGATGATGCAACTTACTTCTCCTGTCCTTAGGAATTAAAGCATAGCAACTGGACCCAAAAATCCAAAGATGTTGAACAGAAGGAGGATACCCAAACCAAACTTCATATAAAATTGCTTGGTGAACTACAGATGATGGACATCTATTACGAAGATAAACTGCAGTTCTTGCTACTTTAGCCCAAAAATGTAAATTGATTCCTGTAAAATATAGCATTGCTCGAACCATGTTCATGATGGATCTATTCATTCGTTCAACAACACCATTTGTTGAGGAGTACCCGGAATAGTGAGATGGTGTTGAATCCCATTTTGATGTAAATAATCCTCAAAAATTAGAGAAGTAAATTCTCCACCACTGTTTGTTTGAAGAGTAGCAATTTGAGATTGAGCTTGATTTTTAATCATAACATGAAACTTTTTAAAAGTTTCAAAAGCTTCTGATTTTTGCTGCAAGAAATAAATCTAGGTCATACGACTATTTTCATCAATGAACGACATGAAATACTTAGATCCTCTAGCAGAAGTTACCATTAAAGGCCCACATAAATCCGAATGAATCAGCTGCAATTTTCTATGTGCTCTCCAAGTGGATTGTGTTAATGTTTGGTAGCTAGATTGGATTCTAGCTTCACATTATTTTAATTAGGAGAATTAAAATAATGAATTAATTATTTAATTGGGAGAATTAAATAATATATTGGAGAATCAAGTAATATTTTGTGAGATTAATTATTTAGTTGGAGAATTAAATAATTTATTATTTAATTAGAGAATTAAATAATAGAGTTTAAATTATTTAATTGGAGAATTAAATAATTTATTTATGGTTAGAGAATTAAATCGATGATTATTGCCTTGAGAAATAAAATAAATATTATATCTTGTAAATACAAGTTATAATTCAATATAGTCTTGAAATTATAACTGTATTTATAAATACAATTGGGCCCAAAATTCAAATTTATTATTGGCACCAAAAAGGGCCAACTTAATAAAGATCTCATATATATATATATATATATATATATATATATATGAGACATTGCATTGTAAAAAAAACACAAGTGATCC
>MU225806.1:613533-624837 GCA_018584345.1 Thuja plicata | reverse complement strand
TGCCTCCAAAACCAGAGACCCCCCAGAACCACAACAAGAAGCCGAAAAAGCTTCTGAAACCCTCTGCTTCAACGAAACTCGAACAGCCGGCAGCAAGATGGCTCTGATACCATGTTGAGATTGCTGAAACGCAATGCAACCAAGATCACCTGCATGCAAAGCTGTTACAAGATCCAGCTGCATGCAAGAACCTGTCACAAGAAATGAAGTGAAAGAGGAAAAAGCGAAACTCAGTTTTTACTCAAAAGGTGAGAGCAAAATTATCAACTGAATTAATGAAGAGCAAATACAAAGTTCAACCTTATAAGGTGAACGAAACCCTAAAAAGGAAATACTAGGTTGTGCATTATTAATTAGGAATTAATTAATAACGCACCTAAGAGAAGCTTAAGCTAATAGAGTAATAATACTCTAACACTCAATTGGCGATCAAGGTAGCAGTGACACTATATATGAATACAACAGTAATATATATTCATAGTGATCTGATTGCATACTTCATAGCATTGACGGGTGAATCGATCTAATCACATACAACAATGAATTATATTTAGCATTGATCAAATTTGTGTATGCGATCTGAACCCATACACATGTAGCAATTGGCATTTGAGGTCTTCAGTGTGTGATCTGAACATTCACTGTGGGATATACTTGATAGCAGCAATACACATCAGAACTGTGTCTATTCATCTAATCAATGTCAATGTTCTAATATATATTACTTGGGCATACACACCACTTGATCCTTACGTGGGTGGAAGCGATCTACATCAAAGCTGAGAGGTTGGTGATTTTCTTCATTGATCAGTGATTTTTAGCAAATCAGTGAGTTATGCAATTAATTTTCAAGGCAATAATCTATTATCTATTGTTGCTGGGGTTTTCCCTCCAAGTGGGAGGTTTTCCCAAGATAAATCTGTGTTATTTTGTGTCTTTACTTATTGTAGATTTACTTAATTGCTTACTGTATAATATGATCATTAAAATTAACATGGTATCAGAGTCAGTTTTGATTTAGGAAAGATCATATCTAACCCCTTTTATATCCTTAGACCTTGTCTTCTTCCTTGCTAGTTTGTTTGGTGACAGGTCCCAGGGTTAAACTGTGGTTGGAAAAGACTTGTGTTCAAGCTTTTTCTCTTTCAGATCTAGATGATCACTTGGGAATATTTGAAGGCCTTCCTTTGGGTATTTTCATATCATGACCCTGTGAGCTTGAGTGATTACAACATCGATCTAGATTTTATTTCATTTCCTCTCCTCTCAGAAATCAAAAGATTCATCTTGAGGGGTGAACTTTCTTCTCTTGCAAGATCACTCCTTGTGTTGCTGATAATGGTAGTTATCCTCAGGATCAATATAGACTTGATCTATTTAGCTCTTCCTTTCACTTATCATAATTTTTTGTGCTAGAGATTGGAAGGATACAGATAGATGGCCTCAGGCAAACCTCTTGAGCTCGATATACAAGGATTTATAAGTATTTGATTTAGTCGAATTCAAGTTTTGAATATAAATGATTAAATATATGAAAGTATTCTCATTGACTATTTCTTTTGTTATGGTTGACTTAGAACTCTATTGCTACTAACAAACTTGATGATGTAGTTCTTATGCACTTGTGTTATTGATCTCAATCTCTTAATGATTTGATTGGGACCAGGAATGTCAAACTATTGAAATAATGACTTGGGCTCATCTTGTATAGTAGTCATCTATAGAATCATAACATGAGCTTGTGTTTGACTTGTTCAAATGTCTTGGTAGAGGTGGTTCTATATTGGGATTGATACTTCATTATCCTCTTACCTAAATGGCCTTATGTATTTTTGTGATGAATGCTTGCATGCATTCTAAGTGAGTTGCTATGTTTGTTTGAATTATGATATTGATTATCTCCATTGACTTGGATGACTTTAACCTGACATTAATGTTGTATGGAAATGTGGATAGTCATGATTAAGTGCAGGCTTATCATTGAAGGGTTTGAATCTCCTAGAATGAAAATCACTCACAAGGGCATGAGGATCCAATGATTGACTATCTCATGATTATTGATCTATGATGGAGATAATCATTCTTTATATTTGCTCATGCATTGTTGTTTCCCTCGTTATAATTTTTTTACTCTATACATCATTACTAATCTTTCTGATAGGTGGCTTTAATCATGATGGATTGAGTAACATATGGGTGATGCATATTCAAATCCAGAGGGAGAAACATCCTGATGCATTCTAAAGGAATCTCTAACTGAGGCTGCTTTGAGAATGATTATGAAGTATGACTCATTCGGGGATCCGTCATAACTTCCTGTGGCTTCTTCTATTCTTTCTCTTTAGATGTTAGGGTAGCACCTTGTGATATTAGCTCTCAAGTGTCTTGGATGTGTTAACTGGGCATATTGTAAGTGGGATGGGTCCTATGACAATGACTGGTTACATTCCACATGGCTCATATGGTTGTAACTCAGAGTGTGAGATCTATGAATACTTCTTGTACAATTGAAAGGAATGTTGATCCTTCAATTCTTGGTTTATTGGTTCAGAGGGAGTGAACCATGGATTCATGTCTTGCAATAGATATCATGTGGATATCTCATGTTGTACTTATGTATTTCTCATGATGATGAGATCATCGATCTTGGTTGAGAGGGAGTCTCAACCTCCTTGATGTACTTTTGTATTTTAGACCACCCTTGTAGGTAATGCAAGGTGGATGTTGTATTATTTGGATCTTCTTTAAGAGAAGATATGTATGACCACCCTCTATGAGAAATGCAAGGTGGAGATATATTTGTTGTATTTTGACCATCATCTGCAGGCAATGCAAGATGGTGTTGTAATTGAAGTCCACCCTCTACGAGTAATGTAAGGTGGCATTGTGGTCATTTTTGAAGTTCACCCCCCGTGGGCAATGTAAGGTGGCAAAGGTTTTAATCACCCTCTGCAGGAAATGCAAGGTGGTCCTTTTGAGGCTTTTCCTCTTCCACCCTCTACGAATAGGTATGATGGATATTCTTGACCATCCTCTGCGAGTAGGCATGATAGTTCCACCCTCTGCGAGTAGGCATGGTGGATATTCTTTTGGCCATCCTCTGCGAATAGGCATGATGGATCCATCCTCTACGAGCAAGCATGATGGAAGTTATCCTTGACAGGTATGTATCCACCCTCTGCAAGTAGGCATGATGGAAAGGTATGGTAAGAACTAGAATCCTCCCTAGCTAAGAGGGAGTGTTAATATTTGGTAGCTAGATTGGATTCTAGCTTCACATTATTTTAATTAGGAGAATTAAAATAATGAATTAATTATTTAATTGGGAGAATTAAATAATATATTGGAGAATCAAGTAATATTTTGTGAGATTAATTATTTAATTGGAGAATTAAATAATTTATTTATGGTTAGAGAATTAAATCGGGCAGGGCCCTGACTATTGCCTTGAGAAATAAAATAAATATTATATCTTGTAAATACAAGTTATAATTCAATATAGTCTTGAAGCCCAAAATTCAAATTTATTATTGGCGCCAAAAAGGGTCAACTTGATAAAGCTCTCATATATATATGAGACATTGCATTGTAAAAAATACACAAGCGATCCATCTCTGCAATATATATACTTGGCATATTCAATTATGGGCATTTTCAAGGCAGTGATATAACACAAGCAATTTGTATCTATGGGACAACAATCACACCTTGGCATGCAATCTGAATATATTCCTAGCTATTAATATAAGGTCTTTGGCAGCGAACTCAAGGTTTGCAATTATTACTCCTCAATTGGCAATCAAGGTTGCAACAACACTATATTCAAATACAACAAAAATATATATATTCACAGTAATCTGACTGCATATTGGTGGGTGAAGCAAGCTGATCACATACAATAACAAATTGTATATAGTATTGATTAGATCTGTGTGTGCAATCAAAACCCATACACATGTAGCAATTGGCATTTGAGGTATTCAGTGTGTGATCTAAGAATTCACTATGGGATATACTTGATAGCGACAATACACATCAGAACTGTGTCTATTCATCTGATCAAGAACTGATCAATGTTAGTGTTCTGATTTATATTTCTTGGGCATACACACCACTAGATCCTTACGTGGGTGGAAGCGATCTACATCAGAGCTAAGAGGTTGGCGATTTGCTTCATTGATAAATGATCTTCAACAAATCAGTGAGTTATGTAATTACTTTTCAAGGCAATAATCTATGATCTATTGTTGCTGGGGTTTTTCCTCCAAGTGGGAGGTTTTCCCAAGATAAATATATGTGTTATTTTGTGTCTTTACTTATTGTATATTTACTTAATAGCTTACTGTATAATCTGATCATTAAAATTAATAGATTGAGGGAAAGCATTTCTAGGTTGTTTGGCAAGAAGACATGCTTCACAATTTTCAATTGTTTTAGGTAAAATAGGCAAGCCATCAACACCATTCTTTTTCATGATATGGATGTCATCATAACTAATATGCCCAAATCTTGCATGTCATAAAATACTAGGAGATAGACTACCATCTTTAGTAAGATATGCAAAAAATTTAGAAAGAGAAGAAGTACCATTTAGTTTTAATAAACTTCCATCTTCACATCCAGTGATTACAACTTCATCATTAGATATTTTTCTTACAAGAACTTGCCATCTTTTAACAAAATAGAATAGACTTGTTGTCAAATCAATACTAGTGATAAAAAATTACGTTGCAATTGAGGAACAAAAAATACATCATGAAGCACAAAATCTGGAAGATAAGGTAATTTAAATTGAACAATTCCTTTTCCATCAGGCTTGAGACTTGATTTATCTGCTAAGTAAATTGGACCACGGGCACTTTCATGAAATTCTTCAAAGTAATCATGTCAAAATGTCGTATGTTGTGGGGCTCTAGTATCTAAGATCCAAGAATCATACCATGAGGAATTGGAGGCAAAGTCTAAAACAAAAAGCACATACTAGTCACTATCACTGCCACAAGAAAATTGGGCTGCTCCTAAATTTTATCATCTGAAGGTTTATCATCGTTGTGAATTTTTGTTTTATCCTTTTGTTTAAAATAATTTTCTTTAAAACTTTGTATCTTATCCCATGAGATCTTGCATTCATGTGCTTCATGACTACCTTTTCTACCACATCTTTTACAATATAAAAATTGCCTATCATTTTGTTTATTATTTTTCCTCCATTGACCTCTACCTTTTCCTATATCACTATAACCACCTCTTTAAGAGATATTATTTAGAGGTTTCTCTTTATGAGAAAGAAAAAAAATTTCACTGGTATTATCTATTTTCCTTCCAAAGGCAATCTCACATTCAGCTAACTTTTCAACCAATAGATCAAAAGTAATGGTTTTCAATTGGTTGCTTGCTAGAAGAGACTCTAGATAAGTGGAATGTGTTGGAAGAAGTTCTTTAATAAAATTTGTGAGATATATATCAACTTTCCCACCAGCAGCATCAACATCTTTTTTTATGGCTCTAACTTCATAAGCTAGACTCATAACATCACCATTTTTCAACTCAAGATTGCATAGTTTTAATTGTAGCTTAATAAACTCTAATTCTGAATGAGAATCAAATAATCTTTTTAATTTGTGAAGGGCATCCCAAGAAAATGTGCATCCTTGTATATGTTGATACACATCTCCATTAACATAAGCTCTTATCGAAGCCAAAGATTTTGAATTTTTATATTGCCAAATTTATTTTTCTTTAGCATTAGTTGCTTCTACAGGCTGGGTATTTCCATCACGTGTCTTATACCATAAATCATTAAAAATAAGTGTGTTTTCTACTTTTCTATGTCATTCTAGCCAAGTTTGTTTTCCAGTTAATGTTTTCCCAATCAATGAAACAACAGACTGCATTGTGAATCCAAA
This sequence comes from Thuja plicata, assembly GCA_018584345.1. NCBI lineage: Eukaryota > Viridiplantae > Streptophyta > Pinopsida > Cupressales > Cupressaceae > Thuja > Thuja plicata. The sequence continues at coordinate 618,931 of MU225806.1, read as the reverse complement.
AAAGAAAAACAATTTGCATAGTTTGCAAATTTAAATGGCTGCTCAAATTTTATTGCCGAGATTTAGCAAAGAAAACAAGATATTAAATCTTTATAAAAACAAAAATTGATTGCATGTGAATCAATTTTCTATTTCTGTAAAATGCTCCAGTCTTCAGAAGCTTCACATATAAATGTATTATGGAGCTCTAATACCACTGTTAGCCCAGAATTGAAAATAAAAGCTATAGAATGACAAACTGAAATGAATTATTTTTTTCATTATTATCAAAACTACATAAATTAGAGAAAAAAAGAAGCATATAAATAGAAAAGGAAAAAATAAACAATTATAAACTAATATACAAAATTGCCTGAATAGAAAACTATAAAAAACCTAAACTAAAAACATAATATTAAACATACTTAATATAATATGAATGAGCCTGATATGATTAGACATTAACAAAACAGATCGAAAGGATACCAAAGATATTTGAATTGGTTAAATTTATTTCTTGAAAAGGTGCTCACCCTTAAGGCAGGGGCTTGAATTGGTCAAAATCTGGAGGGCTTTCTTCACTAGTTGTGTTCCCTGTTCCATCAACCTATCCACCTAGAAATCTATTGTTTTAGCTTTCTCTACCATCCTGATGGGTTACTTAGTAATAGAGAAAGCCAAGGGATCTTTTTTTAAAAATTATTAGAGTTTTAGGTGACTTTACAACACCCTCAGAATCAAATCAAAGACCAATATAACTTCCACAAGAGAATGGAAAGACAAGTGCAATAAGATGTAAGAATGATAGTATTACTAATAGACATGGTCAACTAGATTGCAATAGCATAACTAATGTCTTGATTTACAATGTATATTTTTCATCTTATATAGGGAAGGAAATAAGAGACTATGATAAGAAGAAGATAAGTTATCACCCATACAACATGGAATCACATGTTCACCAAAGGTGGATCATCCTCCATTATGCAATGTAGTATGTGTAACACATGGAGGATGATAATGTGATAAGTGCACTAAAGGTGGAGTCAACACATAAAGTGGAATGTGATAACTACTATCACCACCCAAAGTAGAATTTTCTCTATACCATGTGCAAACTCCTAGGTGTCTCATATGCAAACTGCAATGTATGCATTATCCTAAGTAAGATTAAGTAAAGTGTAACTAGTGAATATTTAATTACACCAATACCTCCCTTAAGTGCAACTCAGGGGAATGCACTTAACTCACAATCCAAGATGGGTCTCGACTACTAGGCCAAGTTAGGTACCCATGTACAATATGCATATGCAATGCAATCTCTCATAAAGATGAGAAAGGGAGAAAACTACATGAGACAAAACTCCCCCCCGAGAGAGAGAGAGAGAGAGAGAGAGAGAGGACTCAAAACCCCCTAAGGACTACATAAATCATGAATATACAATAAAGTATCCCTTCATATAAAAGAAAGAAGGAGATGATATCCCCCCATGTTAGAAACAAGGCAGCACACACAACTAAGAGGGGTTGGGGGTGAATCAGTTGTGTCCCAAAACTTAAAACCTCATTTAATATATAAATTTTAAATCTTAGATCTGAATGTTGAACATTAAAGAAATATCACAACACATTAATCTATACATAACACCAATATTTTTGACGTGGAAACTCAATTAAGGAAAAAACCACAAAGGGGATCAAACCCACAAGATGATGTCCTCTATTAAAATCACTATATCCTGTTAGGAGTATTACAAGGGGAATGCACATGCATTCAGACACACTGCCTAAAGCTCACTACTCAAATACAACAAGGGCTACAAACCAAAGGAAGGTTCACTACCTTACAATAAGAAGATGGATGTAACAATTCACTAATCATGAATTGACTAATAATATCTCTATTATGCTAATACAGTTCCAATAAAATGCCTAGTACATCAGATCTTTGCCTCAATTGTAGATTCCACTCATACCTCTTTATTGGAACTATATTGGCATAATATCATCAATAAAGGATATTGCATCATTACATTTATACTAATACTCAACTTTTCATTACCACAAAAATGATATCATGAACAAAGGTTTCAACAATCAAACTATTATCGTCATCAATTTTGAAGTACAAGTTACTATTAACAATACCTTTATTGAATCCAATATTTAAAATATACTTATCCAATCTTGCATACTAGGCTCTAGGGGCTTGTTTCAATCCATACAATGCTTTCTTCAATCAACAAACCATGTCATTTTGATCAGTCAAAGAAAATCCATCAAGCTACTCAACATAAACTTTCTCTTCCAACTATCCATTCAAAAATGCAGATTTAACATCCATACGATACACCTTGAAATATTTGTACGTAGAATATACAAGAAACATTCTAATAGCTTCAATTTTAGCAATATGAGAAAAGGTCTCCTCAAAACCAATACCTTCTATCTATAAGTATCCCTTACAAAAAAATCTATTTTTATTCTAAACCACTTCACCATCTTCATTCAATTTGTTTTTGAATATCCATTTAGTTTTGGTCACATTCTCGTCCTTAGGTCTAAGAAATAGGATCCATGTTTTTTTTTCAATTTGTTCTAATTTGTCTTCCATATCTTCAACCCAGATTTTATCTTTACATGATTCATCAACATCCTTAGGTTCAATTTTAGAGATCAAACAAATTCTATCTCTATTTCTAGCAAGTCTTCCTCTAGTCTGAACACCTTGATTCCTATCACCAATAATCTAATTTTCAAAATGATTTAACCTTAGATGCCTTGGAGTCTTTGGATTTGCATTTGTAGCTAAATCTTGTGTCTCCACTTGTTCCTCATTTGCAACTTCTTCATCTTGATCTACCGAAGAATTCTAATTTTGATATTGATTTTGTGCTTTCATTTCCTAGTTGTCTTCCTCACCATCTGATTCATATCTACAAGATCTAGCTTATTTTTTATAGCTTTCATCCACTTTAACATTAACACTTTTAGTTATCTTTTTAAACTTATTGTTGTAACATTTGTATGTTTTTCTCTTTGTAGAATAACCAAGAAAGATAAATTCATCACATCTAGGATCAAATTTTCCTAAATCTTCATCTCTTTTGATGTAACATTTGCTTCCAAAGATTCTAAAATATTTCACTATAGGGACATGACCATATCATAGCTCATAAGGGGTCTTACCAGTGCCTTTCTTGATTTGAACTTGGTTCAATGTGTAGACTATAGTACTAAATGCTTGTCTCCAATAAACTTGTGGTACATTTCCCTCAATCATCATTGTCTTTGCAATGTCTAGGATAGTTCTATTTCTTCTCTCTGCAATACCATTTTTTTGTGGGGTCCTTAGTGCAAAAATTGCATGTTTATCCCATGCTCTTTGCAAAATGCATTAAATTCACCAGATGTATATTCTCCACCTTGGACAGTTCTCATAAATTTCATCTTCATACATGTTTCAGTGTCAATCATAGCCTTGAAAATCTTGAGTTTTTCAATAGCTTCATATTTCTCCTTTAAGAATGCAACCCACATCATACTTGAATAGTCATCAATGAATAATATGAAATACCTATCTCCATAATAGCTTCTTGTTCTAGAAAGACCACCCAAATCAATATGTACCAACTTTAACAATCCACTTGAAGAATAACTCTTTCTTTTGAAAGTAGATTTAATTAGCTTACCCAACTGATATTCCTTATACATCACATTAGTAGGCTTCAACAATTTAGGTAAATCTCTCATTACTTTAGTAGTACTTATCTTCACAATGTTATCAAAGTTCACATGACAAAATCTTTTGTGCCATAACCAATTACCATCAACTTGAGCCATCAGACATCTATTCTCTGAACTATTCAAATGAAATACATTACCTTTGGTCTTTGTTCCTGATGCAATCTCCAATTCCTGAGCTTCCAATGATTTTGCACTTTCTATCTTCGAATTGTAGATTATAATCTTTGTCAACTAGTTGTCCAACACTCAAAAGATTATCTTAAACCTTCAACATATAAAACATCATCTGTGTTATTCTTACCATCAAGTGTAATGGAACCTCCTATGATCATATAAGGAATATTCTCATCAAATATGACAACACCACCAATAGATAGCTACACCTAAAAGATAATTTAATGTCAAGCCTTAGATTGCACTTTATGTATTAATTTCTAAAATTCAAAGAAAAGTATTGGATACATTCAAACTAATCAAGTACATACTAAATTTAAATGTGCATGTACTAAAATTCAATAATTAATAATTTTTGAATGTACCTTTAAAAATTTCTGTACATGTCAAAAAAATCAATTTAAGAGAGAGAGAGAGAGAGAGAGAGAGAGAGAGAGAGTCTATGATATAGAACTATCTACACACACACACACACACACACACACACACACACACACACACATATATATATATATATAGAGGTCCTTATATGTCAAAACATAAGCTTTTTAGAAGTCTCAAGGGTTAAATTAAATCTCATACATTAAGGAATATACAAATAAAAAAGTCACATTTAAACAAAGACATGTGTTTGGCATTATTGTAGTTCTTTCATTGGTAAACTCTATATTTCATACATGTTGAAAATTAGAAAAAATAATTGAAGATTTTAGTTAATTTAAAGATTTAAAGTCTCTTAAATATATTTATAATATATTTAATATAAATATAAATTTAAGAGACTTTATCTTTGTAAACTCATTAAAATCCTCAATTTTTTTCTTCTAGAATGAAACACACACACAAATATATCTCTGTGTGTGTAGTTTAATTTTTTTTTAATCATTTGACATAAAATATTGATTTAATCTCTTCAAATTAAGTCTTCAAACATTAACATAACATATATACATGTATATAATATATATGCATGTATTACACACACACACACACACACACATATCTTTGTGTGGGTGTGTGTGTGTATACATATACATACATATATATATACACATAGATACATGTATATATATACATATATACCCGTATATGCATGTATATGTAACACCCCAAAATTGGCACCTAAAAATCAATCAATTTTGGTGCATTTTCTTATCTTCGAAGTCCTATTTTATTAGGCAAATTCGTCTCCTAATTGACTTTAATCGACTGAGTTTCAAATGCAGAAAACCCAAATTTGCATAAATCTGACATTACAATTTAATTNCTAAATCTAAAATGATTATTAGCTAAAACCCCTATGATTAATTGATTTAATCCTAAAGTCCTAAAGTACTTTTAATTAAATCAAATACACCCTCTTTGGCTAATATACATAAAAGGAATTGAAGAGTTATTATTATTAAAAGAATGAATTATCCTCAAAAGGGATTTCCATAATTCCATACGAAGAGACACTTATGTGTCCATAATTCATTCTTTAATTTTAATAAATCTT
>MU225806.1:551468-592697 GCA_018584345.1 Thuja plicata | reverse complement strand
TTTGCCTGTTTCCTTTTCAACTTTAGCTAAGTACCATTTAAATAACTAGAATGCATCAGATTTTTCCTTGAGAAACATTACATTCATCATCCTTGAATAATCATCAACAAATAGAATAAAGTATCTATCACCACAATAGCTTCTTTCTCCAATGGGACCACAGAGATCAGTATGGACCATTTCCAAAATTTTCTCTGATACATGTGTTTTTCTCTTGAAACTAGACTTAGTCATCTTTCCTATTTGACATTGTTTACACATAGCATTCTCGGGTTTCCTTAACTTAGGTAGCCCTCTAACCCTTTTTCAGTTTACTTATGCTTACCAAGTTATCAAAGTTCACATGACACAACCTCTTATGCCATAACCAAACATCATTGTAATGTGCAAACAAACATGTTTCTTCAGATAAATCTAGATAAAATAAGTTACCTTTAGTCTGATCACCACTTCCAACTAATTCTTCAGTAGAATCATAGATCTTTGCCTTTCTGTGATGGAATTCAACTTTGTAACCAGAAATGTTCAGTTGTGCAACACTCAACAAATTATATTTAAGATCATCAACCCAATACACATCATCGCATCTGATTTTGTCAGTCAGGTTAATCAATCCTTTACCTTTGATAAGATATGGTGAATCATTACCAAATTTCACATATCCTCCTTTACATTGGTTTAGTGTTTCAAACTTATCTTTGTCACTAGTCATATGATGGGAACAGCCACTATCAATGATCCAACGATAATTTTTACTTATATAAGAGATTAGTGTATTTTTCTCATCATCATCAGAATCTTCTGTCATTGCAACATAAACAACTTCTATATCATTGTCATGAGAATTATCAGTGTCATTGTCAGAAGTTTCCTCAGCAATATAACAAGATTTCTTACCTTTGTCTTTGTATTCCTTATATTTCTTGAAGTCTTGGTCATCCTTTCTTTCTTTGTATTCTTTGTATTTGGTCCCTTCTTTCATCTTTTTCATTTTTGTCAGGACATCTAGCAGCTATATGACCAACTTTGTTGCACGAAAAATAAATAATAGGAAGTTTACCTCTATATTTTCCTTTTCCTCTGGAAATCCTTTTTTCCATAAGTGTTTCAAGTTCTTCAAGATCATCATTAGAAGTGTCACTGTCACTATCCACATGTTTCTTTCCTTTTTTAGATTTATTGAGAACCAGCTGTGATCTAAAAGTAGAATCAATCCCTTGTGGATTATAGTTATCATAATTTGACATTTCAAATGCAATGAGTCTTCCTATTAGATTTTCTAGATTCAGATTATTGTTAGGAGTACATCTCAATTCTTGAATTGCAGAAACTATAATAGCATATACATGAAGTAAAGTTCTCATTACCTTGCTCATAATGGTGTTCTCATCAATTGTTCCATTGGCCCCTCTAATGGCATTTACAACTTGTTTTACCCTACCATAGTATTGAATAACATTTTCACCTTCTTGCATTTTCATCTCATCAAACTTACCTCTTAGACTTTTTGATTTAGCTCTCAGCACATTTGTGTCTCCACCATAGATAGTTGCAAGCTTGTCCCACATCTGCTTTGCATTTGTGCAGCTCTTTATATCATCAAACTCTGAATAGCTTAATGAGAAGGCGATCTCCAACATTGCTTGATTGCGCTCTTGCTTTTCTTTTAGTTGTGCAGCTGTGAGAGGAGTAGTAGGTGGTATATAGGCATGTTCAATAAGTCGCTTAGCATCATCTCCAATACCAGCCAAATGCAGTTTCATCAAACTCTGCCATGCAGGGAAGTTATCTTTGTTCAGCTTAGGAACCTCCTTCTTATACATCTTGATCTTTTTGCTCCAAGTACCTTCAAACTATTTTTAGGAGACCAAAGCTTTGATACCAATTGTTAGAATGAATTTAGAATAACTGAGAGGGGAGGGGTGAATCATTTATCCTCAGGTCTAGATGTAGCAAATAAAACTTTCTGAATTTTAGATCTACTCGGCAACAGTCAATAACTTAATCATGTAGTTTACTGTCAATTGAAATTAGCTTTTAGAAACATAACAGTAAAGCAAACCATAAGAATTCACACAAGTTGACACAAGTATTTAATGTGGAAACCCAATATGGGAAAAACCACCAGTAACATGCTACCAAGTTTTCACTCTTCTAAAGTGATGCCCTGTGAGGAGCCAACCCTGTTAAAGGTTACAATAACACACTGCTAGGTGTGACCTGGTTAAAGGATTTAATCACTCTGTTAGGAGTGGCCTTGTTAGAGGACTTAGAACATTCCACTTGAATGTCACCTTGTTAGAGGATTTATATAAATGACTGTTAAGTCAACCTTGTTAAAGGATTTAACTGATACAATGGTAAGAAAGTAATCAATAGTTGTGATTTGATACATACAACTTACTTTGCAACTCAGATCCAATTATAGCTCTGATGTTAACTTACTGAATAGCCTGCATTGTCATTTCAACCTTCTGATCTGCTTGGAAATCTGTCAAGCAATCACACATGCAACTTTTTGCTTCTACCTTTTGCCTTCTCTGCTAGATCATGCCAAACAGTAAATCAACTATGCAAACCTCTTGCATACACATACACTCTTCCACACTTAGTGAATAACCCCTTGAGGTTATCATATACCTCTTTGTCTAGGTCAGATAAATCTTTTTCCACTTAAACAAGATCGTAGATCTTAGGTTAGGTTAGATCCAACGGATCATTCCATCTTTGCATTACATTTACTTCTCCAAAGTAGTCTCTAATTAAATCTTGAGGCCATGCATTAATTACGATAACCCATACATTAAATGACATGGATCAATCTTTAATTAACATTACATATCCTAATAGAATTAACTAAGTTGGCCAGAGATCTCAAATCTCATCATTAATCCAATTACAGTAAGTCGGCCAACATCAATGTTTTCGCTCAGCAATTTCAATGGTGCTCAGCATTGAACAACTTTTTCTCATCACAAGCAACTTTTCTCAGCACAAGAAACTTTGCTCGGCACAAGCCAAACTTGCTCGGCACAAAACAACCAGAAAAACTGTCTTTGAAAGATAAACAACAAATTACTTGGCTAGAGTGCCAACTGATCAAATACCCTTTTAGTTGCCTTAACTCAACCATTCACTTGGTCTTCTTGTTAAATATTCTTCATCAACAATAGATATGGTACTCAAACAGATAACAATAGTCTCACTAGTTAAGGTTTGACATCAATGACAAAATAACAGTTGCTTGCATTGTCACTTTCCAACAGGTGTATGTCATCAATTCATGAGTTGAGCATTTTAATAATAGTTTTCATTTACAATGTATCAAATGGCCTCACCTCTCACTAGTCTTCATCCTCCATGCAGATTTGAATTTTCTTTCCAAAAAGGTGTGTGTGTGTGTGTGTGTGTGTGTGTGTCACATGAAAGTTTCTCTATTATGCACATAGATAAACTGCAACAAAATAAGCTCATAATAAGAACAAGTAGTCACACAATCATCAATTATGTTGATAGGATGAGATTTTCATTCATGTCAATCAAACATTGGATTTTTATAAAAAGGATTTTTTCTGCCCCTTTTCCAACTAGGCATCCAGAACATTATTGTAGGAATCAAAGGCATTTCTTTAGGATTTTTAGATTATTTCACTTTTATTTAAAATACCCTCTACTAAAGCATGTTTCATGACTTAAGTTTCTTGTTATTATGTCTTAACTCTATCAATGCTTTATTGCAGTCCATTATTGTCAATATGTGATTGTTTACCAGTGATTGTATATTTTTTTATGATGCTTCAGTGCTCTTTTTTACTATATACCTATATGTTCTCTATTCTCTCTAATCTCTTAGTCTCTTAAATACCAAAAAATAAACTTAAGAAACACTATTATCTATGATTTTATTGTTCATTGACAATTCCATTTTATCCCAAAAGTTTTTCATTGTGCCTTCTTAGTTCCTGAACTGGCCGGTATGATAGGATATTTTTTTTATCATTTTCATAGTTTTCCATTAAATCAAAATTTAAAAAAAAAAAAAATTATCTCATATAAAAAAATTACGTGGTAAATGTTTTTTAGGTTATATTGGGTTCATCCTCGGATGATTAGGGCAGCTTCACATTATTGTGTTAATTTTTTAAATAAAAATATTTTATTATTTACATATGATAAGAAATTGAATTTCTTAAAAGTTATAGGATTTGATCGTACATATATTATTTTTTATGATTCATGATCATTTATCTTCTCTAATTCATCTCATTTTGATGATGTATGATAGATATTCAGACATGATGGTGTATGATGTATGATGAAAAATGATTATAATATATTCAAAGAGAGAGGTATGCACAGAGAGAGAGAGAGAGTACTTTGAATAGTTGTTTCAATCTAACAATCAAATACCTCTCTCTCTCTCTCTGTTTATTTTTAACTCCATATTGCCTCCTCCCCCTCTCCCCCTCTCTCTCTCACAACAAACAAGACCAAAAATAACCATCCTTTATTTTTGTTAATAGTAGATATTTAAAAAATTTAATTATTTTAATTGAAAATTTATATATTAGTTGAAAAGTATTAGTTTACTATATATAATTTCCTGGTGTGAGATCTATTTTTTCTTCCTCATCTTGTTTTAACCTAATTTTAATACGATCTAATTTTCCTACAAAAAAAATCATTATCTAAATGGCCTCCCATTGACCGAGCATGTACTATACAAACCTATGCATACAAAAAAAGACCATTTTTTTCCTAATTAACTATACAGTACACCTCTTCGGTGTACCCATTGCACACCAAGGTGTGATTTCTAGTATATTGATTTCTTTTGATCCAAAACCTACAGGGACTTGAAGGAGGATGAGTCCTCTTACATTTTAAATTGGTTTGAAGGAATTTCATGGAGTGGAACTAAAGTTATTGCAATTTTGGTGAATGCAGGTATGAACCCTACCTAGGGTTCCCAATTTTAGAAAAATTTCTTAACTCTATTTTTAATAGTTGGATATTCATATAAATTGGAAGATAAGTCTATTCTTATGTCTTATTCAACTCCATCAAATAAATTGGCTTAATTATATTCCTGGTAAAAGTTAGTAATGACTGTTCCTTTCATTCTTACACCAAATTTGTGTCTTCTTGAATAATCTGACTGTTCTACCATGTGTTATGGCCTTTTACTTTTTGGTACAACCAAATGGATGGTTGGAGAAGTTTCAGGGGTCTCTTAACTTTATTATGGCTTTTGTTTGACTTGAATCTGTTGATTTTTGTAGAAGTTACACACATTTTGTTAAAAGTTGTCATAAACCCTTATTTAATAGGCCTAGAAGCATTTTATAAAGGAAGTATCATGGTTTGGTGATTTGTGTTGATGTCAAGGGTTGAAAAACATCTATTGATGTCCCTTCATGATTTGAATTTCAAGAGATCAGTATTCCTTTTGAGTCCATGTTACCCCAGTGGAGTAGTTTTATGGTTATGAATACAAGCCCAAGTTGTTTCTTGTTGTAGACCATGAAGTACCAAATAAGATACTTTGCAAGAAGACTAGTTGTGTAAATTTTGTGTGATCCTTGTGCCTTTGCATCACAATGGTATTAGAGCCTAGAAGTTCTGGACAAAGAGAGTTTGTATTTGTGTGGTTGTGAGTTTGTGGTTGTGCAGTATGAGGAGATAATCTGGTTTCTAAAAGACTAGGTAGGGAAGAGACCTAGGTGAGGCAAGATGAAGCAAGAAGATAGAGACTTGGTGAATTTATTGAGGGAATATTTGAGAGGTGAGGGTTCATAGAAGAAGAAACAAGAAAATAAAAGGAAAGAGGAAGAGATGTGGTGATTAGATTTTGAGAGGGAGGTAAGAGAAATAAGGAAAGCTCTAGAGAACTTGGAGATAATGAATGAGAAGAACCAAAAAAGTTGTCACCTAAAGGTTAAGAAGAAGAATGTGTGGTATATTCAAAGGTTTCTTAAAAAGAGAAATAAAATTAAGAAGGTAGAACCAAATGTGAAAATAGGACCACCCCTATTGGAGAAGGGTGATGAACAAACAGAGGAAGGCAAAGAAGAGGATGTAGAAATCAATAAGGAGGAATCAGATTTGTGGGAAATTTTTGCAGCCATAGAGGAAGAATGGCATGGTAAAGTTGGAATAGAACAAGTTGGGATGATGGCGATAGAAGAAGAGGAGAGTATTGAGGGTAATAGGGTTGATGAAGTCAATATTGTTGATGAATCCATGACAGACAATAACAGTGATCCAATTGTTGATAAGAAGTGGACGGAGTCACAAAGAGGAATTGAGAAGCAAAATGTTGATGTCATTGTTACTAATCCAATGGTTTTTATCAATGAATTTTTATTTATGTATATTTCAAAGAAAGTATCAAAGAAATCACATTGCAAAATACAAAAAAAAAATCTCAATAGGTTCATATGCTTGAGTAAGAGGATAAGAAGACCAAGGGAAAAGATGAAGCCTAATGGTGGTGCACGGTCAAGCAAGAGTGCATGCTTCTAGTACCTAGATGAATAGAAAGGTACACCAAACAGAGATAGAATTTGGGGAATAGGACATAGGGGATCCAAACATGTCTTCAAGAATCATAGTCCTCAAGGGGACTTGAGTTTCTTTCTAGATTGGGTGTAAGGTACAAGAGCACCCAGTCCTTCCTAAAACAAACATAGTTCACTGTGGTATTTGAAATAAGATGATGTAATAAGAAATTTATTAGGACATTTAGATTTTTTTATGTTAAATAAGGTCCTAAGGACCTATTACATTCAAATTAAATAAAGTTGTAAGGCAATTTATTCCATTAAGGTCATGAAGGCCTATAAGGCAAAGAATGGTCAAAGTAAGTCGAAAATGTAATTCTTGATGAAATAATGTTGTATTGATTTTTTAGGGTAAAATTAGGTGGTTTGTAATCATATTAGGTCCATATTTTGAGTTTTGCAACATATGTGCAAAAATTGCAAAAGTTACATTACAACTTTGCAATTTCGCAAAAGTTGCTAATGTCAAAATTATGCAAAATTTGTAACCAAATATTGGATTGGTTGGAATTGGTTCCAACCATTGTAATTTGAATTCAATTTTTTTGAAATCCCTCCTTGGTCAAGGCATAAGGTTTGGTTGTGGTTTTGAAGGAGAAAATTGAATAAAAGTATAATTTCATGCCAAAATGTAGTTGTCCAATTGTTGATCACAGGCTTGTTAACATTTTATATTGATTTGCTTTGATCCAAAACCTGCAAGGACTTGAAGGAGGATGAGTCATCTTTCATTTTCAAATTTTTTGAAGGAATTTCATGGAGTGGAACTAAAGTTATTGAAGCTTTGGTGACTGCAAGTCTGAACCCTACCTAGGGCTCCCTATTTTAGAAAAAAAATGTCATAACTTTATTTGTAACCGTTGGATCTTTATATAAATTTGAGGATAAGTCTTTTATTACATTTTCCTAAACTCCACCGAAATGATTGGCTTAAATATATTCCTGGTAAACATTATTAATGATTGTTCCTTTCATTCTTGCACACAAAATATGTATCTTCTTGAAGAATCTTAATGTTCTACCATGTGTTATGGCCTTTTAATTTATTGTAAGAACTAATGGCTAGTTGATTAAGTTGTAGGAATCTCTTAAATTTATTATGGATTTCACTTTACTTTAATCCATTGAGTTTTGTAGAAGCTACACACATTTTCGTAAAAGTTATCATAAGCCCCTATTTAATAGGCCTATCAGCATTTTATAAAGGAAGTATCATGGTTTGGTGATTTGTGTTGATGTCAAGGGTTGAAAAATAACTTTTGAAGTCCCTTCATTCCTTTAATGTCAATAGATCATTATTCCTTTTGATTCCATGTTACCCCAATGGAGTAGTTTTGGTTATGAATACAAGCCCAAGTTCTTTCTTGTTGTAGACCATGAAGTACCAATAAGATGCTTTGAAAGAAAACAAGTTGTGTAGATTTTTTATGAGCCTCGTGCCTCTGAATCATAGTAGTATCAGAGCCCAAAAATTCTAAGAAAAGAGAGTTTGTAGCTATGTGGTTTTGATTTTGTGGTTGTTTAGGTTGAGGAGATAACATGGTTGCCAAAAGACTAGGTAGGGAAGAGACCAAGGTGAGGCAAGATGAAGAAAGAAGATAGAGACTTGGTGAATTTTTTGAGGGAATATTTTCAAGGTGAGGGTTCATGGAAGAAGAAACAAGAAAAGAAAAGGAAAGAGGAAGAGATGTGATTATTAGAGTTTGAGAGGGAGGTAAGAGAAATAAGGCAAGATATAGAGGAATTGGAGAGAAGGATTGGGAAGTACCAATAAAGTTTGCACCTGAAGGTTAAGAAGAATATTGTGTGGCCTATTCAAAGGCTACTTAAAATGAGAAGACAAATGAAGAATGTAGAACCAAATGTGAAGATAGGAGCACCCATGTTGAAAAGGGTGACGAACGCAGAGAGGAAGGAAAATAAGAGGATGCAACAATCAATAAGGAGGAATCCGATTTGTGGGAAATTTACGCAGCCATAGAGGAATAATGGCATGGTAAAGTTGGAATGGAATAAGTTGGATGATGATGATAGAAGAAGAGGAGAGTATGAAGCATAGTTAGGTTGATGAAGTCAATATTGCTGATGAATCCATGATAGAGAATAACACTGATCTGATTATTGATAAGAAGTGGTAGGAGTCACCAAGAGGAATTGGGAAGTAAAATCCAGATTTCATTATTACTAATCCAATTTTTTTTATCAATGCATTTTTAATCCTGTCTATTGCAGTGCAAGTATCAAAGAAATTAGATTGGAAAAGACAGAAATTTTTTCTTAATAGGTTCATATGCTTGAGTAAGAGGATAGGAAGACCAAGGGTAAAGATGAAGCCTAGTGGTGGTGCACAATCAAGCATGGGTGAATACTTTGAGTAATTGAATAATTTTTTTCATTAGGTCAAATTAGGTGGTTTGGAATCATATTAGGTCCATAGTTTGAGTTTTGCAACAACTTTGCAATTTTGCAAAAGCTGCTAATGTCAAAAATATGCAAAAGTTATAACCAATAGTTGGATTGGTTGGAAGTGTTTCCAACTATTTTATTTTACTTCAAATGTTTTTTCAATCCCTCCTTGGTAAAGGAATAAGGTTTGATTGTGTTTTTGAAGGAGAAAATTGAATAAAAGTTTGATTTCATGCCAAAATGTAACTGTCCAATTGCTTATCACAGGCCTATTGACATTTTATATGGATTTTTTTCTATCAAAAACATGAAGGAACTTGAAGGAGGATGAGTCATCTTCCATTTGCAACTGGTTTTAAGGAATTTCAAGGAGTGAAACTAAAGTTATTGCAATTTTGGTGAATGTGGGTCTGAACCCTACCTAGGGTTCCCAGATTTGGAAACAAGTATCATAACTTCATTTTTAACCTTTGGATCTTCATATAAATTGGATGATAAGTATTTAACTATGTTTTATTTAACCCCTCCAAATATATTGTCTTAATTATATGCCTGGTAAAATTTATTAATGGATTCTCCTTTCATTCTTACACATAATTTATATCTTCTTGAAGAATTTGACTGTTCTACCATGTGTTATAGCCTTTTAATTTATCGTATGACCTAATGGCTGGTTGGATAATTTCTAGGGGTCTCTTAAATTTACTATAGCTTTCATTTGACTTGAATCCATTGAGTTTTGTATAAGTTACACACATTTTGGTAAAAGTTGTCATAAACTCCTATTTCATAGGCCTATAAGCATTTTATAAAGGAAGTATCATGGTTTGGTGATTTGGGTTGATGTCAAGGGTTGAAAACCCTCTATTTATGTCCCTTCATTATTTGAATGTCAAGATATAAATATTCCTTTTGAGTTCATGTTTCCCCAATGGACTAGTAATATGGTTATTAATACAAGCCCAAGTTGATTCTTGTTGTAGACTATGAAGTAACAAATAAGATATTTTGCAAGAAGAAAAATTGTGTAGATTTTGTGTGAGCCTTGTGTCTCTACATTATAGTGGTATCAGAGCCCAAAAGGTCTGGGAAAAAAGAGTTTGTAGTTGTGTGGTTGTGATTTTTTGGTTTTTTAGGTTGAGGAGATAAATTGGTTGCCAAAAGTCTATGTAGGGAAGAGACCTATGTGAGGCAAGATGAAGAAGGAAGATAGAGACTTGGTGAATTTATTGAGGGAATATTTGCAAGGCCAGGCATCATGGAAGAAGAAACAAAAAAATAAACTGAAAGAGGAAGAGATATGGCGATTAGAGTTTGAGAGGGAGGTAAGAGAAATAAGGCAAGCTCTACAGGACTTGGAGAGAAGGATTGAAAAGTACTAGCAAAGTTGGCACCTAAAGGTTAAGAAGAAGATTGTGTGGCTTATTCAAAGGATTCTTAAAAAGAGAAGATAAATGAAGAAGGTAGAACCAAATGTGAAGATAGGAGCACCCATGTTGGAGAAGGTTGACAAAAAAATAGAGGAAGGAAAAGAATAGGATGTAGAAATCAATAAGGATGAATCATATTTGTGGGAAATTTATGCAGCTATAAAGGAAGAATGAAATGGTAAAGTTGGACTAGAACAAGTTGGAATGATGATGACATAATAAGAGGAGAGTATGAAGGGTAATATTATTGATGAATTCAATATTGATGATGAATCCATGATAGAGAATAACACTGATCTGATTGTTGATAAGAAGTGGCAAGAGTCACCAAGAGGAATTGAGAAGCAAAATGAGGATTTCATTGTTAGTAATCCAAATTTTTTTACCATTTGTATTCATGTCTATTTTAGTGTAGGTATCAAAGAAATCAAGTTGGAAAAGGCAGAAAAAATTGCTTAATAGGTCCATATACTTGGGTAAGAGGATAGAAAGACCAAGGGTAAAGAGATATCAAGGGTGCATGCTTCTAGTATTTGACTGAATGGAAAGGTACACCAGAAAGAGATATCAAATTGGGAATAAGATAGAGGGGATCCAAACATTTCTTCAAGCAGCATAGTCCTCAAGGGGACTTGAGTTTCTTTCCAGGTCGGGTGTGTGGTGCAGGAGCACCCAGTCCTTCCTGAAGAAAACATGGTTCACTGGGATATTATAAATAAGATGATGTAATAAGACATTTATTATTCCATTTAGATTCTTTTTATGTTAAATACAGTCTTAAGGACCCATTACATTCAAATCAAATCAAATTGTAAGAAGGTGATGAAGGCCTATAAGGCCAAGATTGGTGAAAGTAAGTAAAAAATGTAATTCTTGGTGAAATAAGGTTGTATTGATGTGTTTAGGGTCAAATTATGTGGTTTTGTATCATATTAGGTCCATAGTTTGAGTTTTGCAACAACTTTGCAATTTTGCAAAAGTTGCATTAAAACTTTGTAATTTTGCAAAAGTTGCATTACCACTTTGCAATTTTGCAAAAGTTGCTATTGTCAAAATTATGAAAAATTTGTAACCAACGGTTGGAGTTGGATCCAACCATTTTAATTTGACTTCAAATGCTTTTTAAATATAGCTTTAGTCTAGGCATAAGTTTTGGTTATTATTTTGAAGAAGAACATTGAATAAAAATCTGATTTCATGCCAAAACATAACTGTCCAATTGTTGATCATAGGCTTGTTGACATTTTATATTGATTTTTTTTTTATCCAAAACCTGGAGGGACTTGAAGGAGGATGATTCCTCTTCCATTTTCAAATTTTTTGAAGGAATTTCATGGAGTGGAACTAAATTTATTGCAATTTTGGTGAATGCATGTATGAACTCTACCTAAGGTTCCTAGTTTTAGAAAAAACATCATAACTCTATTTTTAATAGTTGGATCTTCATATAAATTGGAGTATAAGTATTTTATTATGTGTTATTCAAAACCACTGAAGCGATTGGAATAATATATGCCTGGTAAAAGTTATTAATGATTGTTCCTTTCATTCTTACACACCAAATTTGTATCCTCTTGAAGAATTTGACTGTTCTACCATATGTTGTGGCCTTTTAATTTATGGTACAACATAATGGCTGGTTGGAGAAGTTTCAGGGGTCTCTCAACTTTATTATGGATTTCATTTGACTGGAGTCCGTTGAGTTTTGTAGAAGTTACACGCATTTTGGTAAAAGTTGTCATAAACCCTTGTTTAATAGGCCTAGAAGCATTTTATAAAGGAAGTATCATGGTTTGGTGATTTGGGTTGATGTCAAGTGTTGAAAAACCTTTTTTGATGTCCCTTCATGCTTTTAATGACAAGTGATTAGTATTCCTTTTGAGTCCATGTTACCCCAATGGACTAGTTTTATGGTTATGAATACAAGCCCAAGTTATTTCTTATTGCAGACCATGAAGTACCAAATAAGATATTTTGCAAGAAGACCAGTTGTGTAGATTTTGTGTGAGCCTTGTGCCTCTGCAACACTTTTAGTAAGTTTTTTTTAATAATGTTATCGAGTTCTTCCAAATCTTGGTACTACAATAAATTTTTTTGGTAGAAACAATGATGAGTGATAAGAAAGTTTCCACTATGATGTTAAATAGGTAAAGGAGCAATCAAAAGGGGTATACCTCTTACTTTGAAGATTAATAAATAAACCTCCCATTAAGATTGAATGGGTGCATTAAATAATTAATGTAAGTGGAAAATAAGACACCATAATATAGTGGATAATAATATTAGAAATCTCTTGTTATAATGTTATACATGTAAAGGAGTGGCTAAAATAGATACATGTCTTTCATTAAGGACTATGGAAAACACCTCCTATTAAGACCTGATGGGTGAACTAAAGAGTTAAGTGACAAATAAGAAATCATAAAATGTTAGGAAAAATATATTTGAATGTATATTTGGTTATTAAGGCATATCAAATAGATGATGAATGTATTTTTTAATCTTCTTTATGCCTTTGAGCTTCATGAAATATTGGTTGCTTTTACAAAATATAGGGAAATGTCATTAATGAGAAAAGTGGTTCTAGAAACCATTTATAGAATAAAATTGATTCTAAAGAGTCCATGCTTTCAAGTTCAAGAAATGATTTGTAGGTCAGTACTATTCTTTCTTCTTTGTCTAAGGAGTCCCCATGTTCTAATTAACAAGAAGCTATAAAAGGATATGTTATCCCCTGCATACCCATCCCTACATTTTGTGTGAAAAATGTTGGGTCCCCTCTTTTTGCTTTGGCTCTTGCCTTGTCTTTTGTTTTCTTTGTTTCCTTTTTTGAGCTTTCCCTCCCCACGGGGGGGTGGTTTGTTTTCTTTCTACTTTTGTCTTTCGTGCCTCCGGGACCTAGTCCCGGAGTTTGTTGTTCTTTCTAAAGCTGGATTCCAAACTCCGGGATTCTCCACCATAATGTCCTCTCCTCGCGAGAAGGTATGGTGGCATGGAATCCCTGGGCCCGAAGTCTGGAGGTTTGTGTTTTTCAAAGTTCGTGGAAAAGGGTAACTAGCTTTTACCTCGGGTATAAATAGAAATTACACATCACTTTTATAGTTACCGCAATTAAACACTTGTGCATCCAGAGCAAATCAAAGAAAACTAAAATGATTTCAAACTGCTTTTGCTCCCGTGTTTAGTGATTATTAACCAATGATTTGGCAGTGATTGTTCACGGTAATCCCTAGGTTTAGCTCGTTAAAAGGTGCCTCCCATGCCTACCTTCTCCATTGTGTTCATCTTCTAGGTAGGTCCTCTAGTTTCTTCCCTTGTCTTTTTTGGTTTTGGTTTTGTTCTATTCTTTCTGGTTTTGTTTCCGCTCAGTCTTTCTGGTTTGCCTTCCCTGTTTTGCATTTTTTTGGTTCGCCTCCCGTTGGTGGGTTGGCTCTGCCAGAGGGTTGTCCGCCCTCTACGCAGTTGTAGATTAGTGTTCATAATGTACATTGTCTTAGTTTAGCCTATGTAAATATGTATAGTTGTATAAAGCCTGTTAAAAGCTTGTGGGTGCTGTATATTTTGTGTATATGTGTTTCAACCTTTGGCCCTTTATATTTTTATGTATATATCCTTTGGCTCTGCTATGCATGGGTTGTATATTTCATGTATATTATTCTATTTTTGCGTCAAGCTCACCGTGCTTTGTCTGTATTTCATCTAAGTTTTTGAGCTCACCCCACGATAGAATACCACCTGGTTGGAACTCGGCTCTCTACTGGTTTCAACCATGGCAATTTTCTCTCTCCACTGTCAATCAACCTTTATGGAAAATTTATGTCCCATGCATGCATTCAAGACTACCCAAATGGCTTTCACTTTGCGCGCGTTCGGACAATTGGCGTCGTCATCACCATAATTCCCCATTTATTACATAGCCATGTGACACCCATGTGGGCCTAACAACTCACTTTCTGGTCACGTCTCCCAACGGTTAGTTTTTTGGACTCCAGGACCTACATCCTTGCCCCACCCATATCTTACTCCCGTCAAGTATGTTGAAACCCCCGGGCATGGATTATGGTTGAATTCCTAAGTTGACATTACATGCATATCTTTCTAGATTTTGACCTAAACTAACTTTTTAGGAAAAGTGCGCAATACAGTGGTTAGTTCTCCAGAATCCAGAGTAGCATTTTTACCTTATAAGGATTCTGACGGTCACCTTACCTTGCAGGTTTGAAATATCACACTTTCACTATGTCAGAGGCTTCTGCATCCTCACCACCCAGGAGTCTAGAGCTCCCCTCCACAGCAGTCACCAGGGCAGCCGTCAGATCCAAGATTGAGAGGGCCTCAAAAAAACTTCCCCTCAGCATGAAATATTTGAAAGACAATGTTGTTACGGGATCAAAGATCAAATCCCAGGTTCGGTTGGTCACTGACACCAGCATCTGGATGTTGTCAAAAATGCAGGCTCTGGTTAAAATGATGTTCATTCAATGACAATCTGGGGACCAATTGGCCATCAATGTTGGATAATTTAGGATTCTAAAGACTACTTGCTTCCCATGTTTTGTGCAAGCCTTGGAACTCATCCTCACCCTTGTGGCACACTACAACTACTCTATCTGGGTCATCATGCTCGCCGCTCTGGTCCCGACCAGATACCCTACACCCATGGTTTCCCTGGACGCTATAACTTTTTGGGCATGTCTAGGGATTCCCCAGTTTGACGAAGCAGTCGTCGTCACCCGATCTGATGCTTTGGCACAATTTCAACAACTGGAGGTTATGGCCCAGCAATATCCGAATAACAAATGGCTAAAGACCCCAAATAAAGATTCAAAAAGAATGAAGTTGGAGATCCACAGATCTGAATTCAAGGAAAGCATCCAAATGGGGATCATAGCATTATGCAAGATTTTTGGGCAACCCCATGCCCGGGAATTCTTAGGGTGGATGTACTACTTCCTACTCGGCATCTCCACTGGTGAGCAGTATCTTGATTGGGCCGCCATCATTTCTAACCATGTGGACTCATAGTTTCTTTCGGTGTCCTAGACCTCAAAGTTTTATATGATGTCCTATGTTCTCTGGGCCTTAGCACAACAATTCCCTGTCACAAATGAGTTGCTCACATCAGGTGAAATTGGAGTTGGTCAGGGGCAAAAGGCTCCTTGGGATTATTTCCCACAAATCCAATGGGAGGCTAGTTTCCTCAGCTTCTGTCAGGTTAATGAGGCCTTTGTCTATTACAATCTTCTCATGCCTACTCAGGACACTAGGTACCGTCTCTCTAAGGAGACCATGGACTTGGTCAGAAGTTATGGCCATTATTATATTCAGTTCCAACAACATACTTACATTCGGGTAACCGGCTTCTCCGGGAAACCCTATTTGTTGCCCAAACACTGTGGGAACAAAAAAAACCTTTTAGAATATTGCCGATAGATGCTGGAGCTGCACGCCTTGTATACTATAAAGAAGGTGGTAAATTTTCCATTCCCAATCAGTTGTGGGAATTACACATGTAGTCTAGCTATAGCTAAAGAGGCAGACAATGAACTTAAAAGCTTGGGCCTAACAGAATTCTATCTGGCATGGAAGAACTTTGATCCGCTAGGCAAGATTGCAATGGCAGTTCCCCAGGCATTAGAGCCCCTCAGATTCCACATGGAGGACTTTTGGGAAGATTTCCAAGATGATTTTGAGGTACGGAGCTGGAACTTCATCTAGATGACAATGGGGATGATGTAGAGACTGAAGCTTCAGAAATTCTCAGATGACTTCTCAGACACCAGGTCCACAGTAAACCCCTAGTACAAAGAGAAGGGAATAGACAAGATGGATCTCCCTCCAATAGATTGGAACACTCAGTAGGGGCCAACCATTGAATATATCACCCATGACGTGGTCAAGCATAGCCACGAGTATTTCAAGAGGGCATGTCTAGGAAGTATGCCCCGAGTTGGCCTGACAATGGTGAGATTGACCCCCGGGGCCGGAACCTCTTTGTAGGGAGAGGATAAAGGGAAAAGAATAATGGGGACCCCATCACAAACCCCATCTGCGGCCTCCATAAAAGAACAAATGCAACAAATGGTGGCGATCTCCCAGTAGATGAAAGAGAAACTGATCACAAGGTTAGCCACCTTGGTCCTCATGACCGGGCCCATTCATCCTCCCTCTTCCCCTTCACTGGCTGCATTAATGGTCTGAGCAACAGGAACCAGAGTGGATGAGGAACAGGTAGTTCTAATGGATGCAAGGCCCCCTTTAGTAACCAGGAGAAAGAAAAGGAAAACTATCTCTCAACCAAGGGTGGAGCCAGAGCTCAGGATGCCAAGCATCCCAGAAGTACAAATTATTTCTTCCGACTCCTCAGAGCCAGAGAAATAACTGGAGCACATCCCAGAGAATCCCCCACCCCATGATGAGTTTGATGATGTGTTTAGAACTAATGAATTTGGAAACTTGCAGGGGGACATCATACAGTCAATGAAAGAAATCGTTGCACAGGACGAACTCCTGGAGCAAAAACCTGCACAAGAATAGGAAGCCTGGGCAGAAGAAGAAAAGGGGCAAGAACAGGTGAAGATTTCCAAAGCCCTCAAAATACAGGTTGAAGAGGCCTTGGAAGGTAGGAAGACCCAGGATGAACAAACGGCATCGGTTGGGGAAACCGGACCCACAGGAACAACCATGACCCCAGCTGTCGTGCTCCAAATGACACTCCAAAAAGTAACATTTGGGGAAGTGATCACAACGGCCCAAACATTGAATCTTAGCCTGATGCCTCCCCTACCTCTAGAAAATACACCAATAGAAGAGAACATCTCAGTAACAAAGGCTGATGAACAACAACAGGATGAAAGGAACCTCGAGGAGATGAATAATGATCCTAACATCGTCAAGGATATGGATACCAGGGCACAAGATACAGGCAGCACCGGTGTAAATACCGTCAGTGAGCCAAAAGATACAAGGAAGGAGCTAGAAGTGGCTCATACTATTGAGGGGGCGCAACAAAATCCTGGGGAGAAATTACAAGAATAGATTATGGCTACAAAGCCACCCATACCGCCATAGTGGTTGGTGGAATCTTGAAAGAGGAATGCCCCGGCAACACCCAAGGCCCACCTCTCCTTAGTGGAGATGATGGAACAAGCACAGAACCTGCCAAAGGATAAGAAGGCCCAGACAGTCCATACTCTTCAGACTGGGCTGGGCGGAGATACAATCACGGTGATTGCAACACCTTCCCTAAATGTGGACAAAGCAACGAATAAGGCTGGAGATTACAATGTCACAGAGGTGTCACTAGGGAAGAGGGGGAAACAAGGTGAACTCGACCTATTGAAAGAAGTAACCAAGGCGGTGGAGGCCCGTTATGAAAAGGAAGCCCAACAATTCAGCGCAGAAAAAGAAAAGAATGCTAATCTCATGGGGCTGCTAATGAAGCTGGCCCAGCCTATTAGTGTCATTCCCCTGGGGGCCACCGCATCCAATGCACCACTTCCTCAAAGTGACATAGACTCACTACAAGTGATGAAGAGAAAGGCTTAGGCAGTTGATGAATGGGTTACCTTGCAAGTCGGATACGTCTAGCATTTCTTAGTTTCCACACTCCCAGACCTATATGTGGCCTGCCACATCTTGCACCAGGCCAAAACTACCATATCCATCTGGGAGGGAGATACTAAAAATTATAAAACATGGAAGGTTGAGTTGGAAGAACTCGTCGACATAGGAGAGGAGGTTATCTCCAAATCTAAAATCTTGGGAGAGGAGTCGTTTGATTTTGTAAGGACCCAGCACTCCAGACTTGACCTCACATTGGGGGTAATCAAGCAACTAGTAGGGACCTTGTGTGATAAGGCCAATGTGGTCCAATATTCTTTCAATTTGTACAAGTATTTTGTTTTGAAGGTCTTTGGAGCTGATCTGAAGATACTAGAAATTATGAAGCATGGAAGGTTGAGTTGGAAGAACTCATTGACATTGGAGAGGAGGTTATCATTAAATCTGAAATCTTGGGAGAGGAGTCGGTTGATTTTGTAAGGACCTAGCACTCCAGACTTGACCTCACATTGGGGGTAATCAAGAAACTAGTAGGGACCTTGCGTGATAAGGCCAGTGCGGTCCAGTATTCTTTGAATTTGTACAAGTCTTTTGTTTTGAAGGTCTCCAGAGCTGATCTGTTCAACACCGACACATGCACTCTAGAGGAGTATGTTTGGGAAAGTTTGATGAATTAAAGAATCGAGATACCAATCCCTGGAGGGGATAGATGGAGCAAAGATGACACGAATAACTCGCATGGTGCTCTGAGGTCATGATGCAGCAAAAATGGCCAAAGAATTTAAGGCAAATGTTCCAGACCTGGGTGAGCAGATTGAGGTGGCCAAGTACTACAGGGCTGGCCTTAAAGACATTGATGAAGATGGGATCTCCCATCTCCTCCAGACTTTCAATGATAGAAAACAATAATAAAGTCCTCTGGATTGCAGAGATGATCAATCGGGAGATATCATTTTTTTATTCATTTACTCTTTGGGGTGCATTCTCCCAGATCCCGGGGTCCCAGATCCAGTGTTATTAATTTTTGTATTCTTTAAAGTGACCCGTGTCTGAGTTCCCAAGGCCGACCAGTCACTTTCAAAACAGTAATAAAAGGTGTCAGAAAATAGGTAACCACAAGAAGGCACATCGTCTCGACAAGAGGGTTCTGACAGATGACCTTCCCAAGGCGCTGCTTCAATGTTACACCTGGCGCATCAGAGATAGGGCACTAATTTCCCATTTATGAGGCATGTAGCCTTGATCCCCAAGGGATTAGATTTCTTCTTTCTCCTCCTGGCTGTCTTCTCGAGGCTGATTCTTCAACTCCTCTTTTCTTGTCTTATTCTGCTGACATGTCAGACCTTTTCCATCTCGAGGTCTTTTGTAGTGTGATACAGGTAGTATGGGCCACCGGAAACAATACTTTATTGTAAAGTGTAAAATAAGTTAGGTTAAGTTTTAAGTCAAATGATGTGTATAAATAATAAGTCTGGCCTCATTCCAAGGGTCGGAAAAATTGATGATTTTGCAGTCCATAACTAATAGCAATTTGGTTTTCTCAGTTCTTAGTTGCAGAGCTCAATGCTCCATAGTTTCTATTATTTCAGTAGTTAAATGCTCCCATGGAGCCACCATTATAATAGGCACCAGTGCTTTCTAGAAGAGATGTTAATGAAGAAGGAAGAGTTCTCTCAATGACGTTGTTAGCATTCTGACTTCTGGGTTAATGGTATTTTATGCTTTCTATTCTTTATGTCCTTTGCTCTGATACTTCAAGTAGATTAACGACCTCCTTTTCCTTTGCTATTGATTAAATATGAGCTGATGGCTCTGTGTTTCTTTAGTATTTATTGTAGTGTGTTAGAGCATTGTTGATTTTTTGAATGTTTAGTATAACTATAGGTAGATGAAATATTTCCAACCTTGTAGTATCTTTTGAAGTTTATTTGTTAAAGGAATGCGCATTTGTAGGAAACCCCACTTACCTAAATCCCCAGAGAAGATGAGTTAAGATAACCAGCTATCCCCCTCAAACAAAATAGTCACATTTCCCAACTAAGCCCCGCACTGTCGAGACCTAACTCTCACATGCTTGGAGGCTCGGGGAATCTCATTTTCCTTGACAACCTTTACAGGCAAAGTTGGTCGGTACCCTGGTACCTAGTGACAACTTACCTCTATTGGAAGACCCGGTCACAAAGTCCCATCAATAGAAACTGGCACTAGAGGGAGGGGATGAACTCATCCCCCTCTAAGGATTCAGAGTTTACACCGCCCGAGGGTTCCCCAAGCCATAGTTTTAGGAGTCAAGCCTTCAGCAAAATTGGGTCATTCTCACCAGCAAGATTTGAAAGAGTCCTTAGATCAACTCCCAATCCTAGAAGGTTTGTCGAACTTGATCCTCCTGCTTGAAAGAAACAAACCCCAAAAGCCAAGTTAGCCACCATTTTCTGGGGATCTAGCATACCACAGAATACCCAAGTCCCCCAGGTGATCCTGGGAATTAGCACTCAGCCTAGTCAAAATCCAACACCCCCAATGGCTGTGTATTTTGGAAATACCGTGTCCCCAATGGGAACTTTTCTAGGTGTAGCCAACGATTTACCTTCGCACCAAGAAAATATTTGTCCCCAATATGAGCACTTAGGCTCATGAACCGCAAAAGAGCATCTGCAGGCATACAAAGAAGCCATGAACCAACACCAAGATATTGTGACCCGGATGTTCCCTCTGTCCCTAGGATAGAATGAACTAAACTGGTACCTTAACCTTCCCGCCAACTCCATCAACAGTTGGCAGAACATGAAGGATGCCTTTCGCATACACGTGGACCCAGCGTGGTCCCGTAGCCAGTACATTTCTATTTGGAAGGAACTGAATGAACCCCTTGCAGCATTCAACCACCGATTCCAACACGCCTTGAAGCAGTGCACGGGTCCCTTCATCCCATCCATGAATCTAACTATCCAGACACACCTCAATGCGATGGACCCCTTCATTGCCACTCTCCTTTAGAGAACCACCACCCCCGGGGACCAGGATACTTTGGTGAAGGTTTACAACCTAGCCTTGGAGTTGTCCCGTGGTCTTAGCAAATCCCCAAGCAGGATTGGGCAGAGCATGCCATTTAACATGATCCTCAGTGAAACTTCTTACACCAGGGGATATAACCCCAATCACGCAATGGGTGCCCCCGTGATGGCCATGAATCCCCCACCACCATCAATAGACTAGTAGGCCTGGTACGTGTATCCATCTTAGACCCCGACAACACTGGGTCTAGAATATTTTCCCTGGAATCAGCAGTAGCAAATTTAACAACCATAGACACAACTGCCCGGAGTGCCTTTCTTCCAGTCATCCGTGGCTAGAGGATTGTCGCCCTCAACTCTGACAAATGCTGCCACTTTCCCAAGAAACCAACAACAACAACAACCATCACACTATGACACAAATACCCAGCTGACTGTCGAGGTTGAATCCCTCTGGTGAATGTTGTCCATGCTGACTGTGGACATGGGTCAACTAAAGGCAGGGTCCTACGCACCCCAGAATTCTAATTCCCAGAGAGGGAATATTTTCTCTGGCCAACAAAACAACAATGCTGGAGGAAGAAATTATAACAATAGGCCTTAGCCCAATCAACAACAATATGATAACAATGCCAATGCCAAAGGTCCGCCTCCAAACCAAAACACCAATCAAAGTGGTGCTGGACCGTCCCATTTCATGCCAGTCATAGATTTCTAGCCCATGACCAACTGGTGCAGATTGCATGACACAGGCTCCCATAATGAGGTAAATTGTGTCACGCTGGAGAAATTCATCATGATTTCCCATTTGGACAAACAACAAGCCTTTGATCCTACTCCCCTAGAGCCTCCTATCCAAGAGCCCACTCACAGTGCCTTTTCCTGTGAGACCATCTTCTTTGGGACTACCAAGGAAGATGAAGAAGAATCTGACTACATGGATTCTTTAATGAATCTATTCCATCCTTTGAGGCCAATGCCTTCACCAACCCACGAACTCCCTACAACACCCAGATTCAGGCTGGTAAAGGACCAATTTACACACCCACACCTCCCAAGGACACTCCTCCCTGGGACAACATGAGTGATTGGTTTGTCCCTCCAAAAGGCCCTAGCTCTAACCAAGCAAAGGACCCAGCCGAGGGAAGCCACTAATTCCCGGGAGGAAGGTTTGACATCACAAAGGTGTTAGAACAAACCACCACCTCTATGACCTTGATGGGGGTTTTTTTGAACTGTCTCGAGTAGAAGAAGTCTCTTCTAAAGCTCTTGGGAAACTCAGAAGTCATCAGTCGCCCACCCAAGACTATCTCTTTTGAGGACACTAATGCGGCTATCTTCTAGGGAAATACCGAAGATCCTCCCTTCTTGCTAGGCTTGAACATACAAGGAAAGAATATACACAACTGCCTTGTAGATTATAGGGCTTCGGGAAACATCATGCCTTTATCCATATGTCAGAAGCTCAGATTCTGACCCACTCCGTCTAACAGTGCAGTAATCCAGCTGGATAAAACTGCTGTGAAAATGGTGGGTGAACTGAATAATGTCCGGATTCAACTCATCCAAGACCCAAGGATAGCCAGCATAATCGACATCCAAGTGGTGGATATCCCAGAGACTTTTGGGATTTTATTAAGTCAGAATTGGTCCAAGTCCCTAAACGGATACTTCTTGACCGACTTCTCCCACTTATGGCTCCCCTGGGAAGGATAATCTAACAAGATCTGAGTTGAAAGTGAACCCGGGATGAGACAAGTCCTCACCGAAGTTGGGAGGGTGAATGAGGTCCTATTCTTTGAGACTTCCCCCGGGGTGTACCAAATCCTTGAGATCTTAACATTTGATTTCACCCCCAAGGAGGATCCCATAGTTTTGTAGAGAACCAAGGACTTAGAAGAAAAATTGAGAGTTGAGGTTAACTCTCAAGGTGATGTAGTGACCCCCACCACACGCTTGTTCGACACTTGGTGTTGGGCGCATCATCAGAAACATTCAGAGCTAGAGTGTGAACCTTTCCTGGTCGTTTCTACCCAACATATCAATGCCCTCTAGAAGAAAGAACACACACATGATTCCCCTGGAACCAGTGCTTCTACTAGCAGCACCTTTTCAATGCCACAACTTTGGGAATCCCAACCAGAAATCTCTCTGGAGGCAAACCTCACCCGCGTACAAGAAGAACTGGAGGAAACTCCTCCCAACCCTCCCAAGAATAATCCAAAACCCACTTCGTCCTCCCAACCCTAGACAACAAATGATGACCTGTGGACCCTTAAGTTCAATGGGTCCCGATCCAAACAAGGATGTGGGGCCAGAGTGGAATTAATCAACCCGCAGGGGAAATCCTTCCTCATGTCCTACAGGCTACAGTTCAACTACATGAATAACGTCACAGAGTATGAGGCTTTGGTCCTTGGACTCCTATTTTCACTAAGGAAAGGAATCACTCACCTCTGGGCCCTGGATGATTTCAAGTTGATTATTAAACATGTTCGGAGTCAATATACCTGTCACGATAAAAGTCTAGCTACATACCGCAACTGGGCATGGAGCCGTATTAAAGATTTTGATGCTTTTGGCATTTATCTTATTCCCCGGAGATGAAATTATGTCCCAGATGCCCTTGTTGTTTCTGCCAACACACTTGAGCCCATGGCTGGCTCGCGACTCTGAAGATTTTCTGTTGAGATGATCCCCACCCCGTCCATTCCAGACAATGTCACCCATTTTTAGGTCTTTGAGGACGATCAGCATATCCTGGCCTTCATGGCCAATGTTGGTATCTTTGAAGACCAGATAGTGGAAGAGAGAGACCATGATGATACTGGGCAGGGTGATGAAGATGATGGGATCATGGACCTACCAACCAACACCATTCCTAAGGGGATGGTTGCATTTGAATGAATCTTCAACTCGGACCCTCAGGGCCGAGAAAAGATATCATCCTCCTCTGAGGGAGGAAAATTTGAGAAAATAAACATTGGCCAGCCCGGTGAGGAGAAAATGATACAAATTGGCACCTCCTGCTCCCCTGAGGAGAAGGAGAAGATTCTCACGGTTCTCCAAGAATACATTGATTTGATTGTGTGGGGGTATGAGGATCTGAAGACATACAATACATCCATTATGACTCATACTATCCCACTCAAACCTGATGCTAAGCCTTTTTGGCAAAAGCAACGACCAGTCAACCCACTGATTGAGCCTCTGATTCATCAGGAGGTCCAAAAACTGCTGTCAACCCGGATAATATTTCCAATCTGGCACACTACGTGGGTTGCCAACCTAGTCCCTGTGAGGAAGAAAAGCAGTGAGATCCACCTTTGCGTGGATTTCCAAAATTTGTATAAAGCTTCCAAAAAAGATAATCATCCTCTCCCCTCGTTGGATGAGGTATTGCAGATCGTGAATGGATCACAAATGATGTCTTTCTTGGATGGGTACTCCGGGTATAACCAAGTCATGGTTAAATTTGAGGATAGAGACAAAATGATGTTTACCACCAAGTGGGGAATGTTTGCCTATCAAAGAATGCCCTTTGGCTTGATTAACGTAGGGGCTACATTTCAAAAGGCTATGGAAATTACGTTCGAGGGCCTTGTGAACCGATGCATAATCATCTACATGGATTATTTGACCGTCTTTTCCTAGGATAGGCGTGATCATTTCGCCCACCTCACCCAGATTTATGAGAGATGTCGCCGGTATGGAATATCCCTCAACCCTAAGAAATGCATATTTGGGGTCACTGAAGCGAAGTTGCTTGGGCATATTGTCTCTGAGGAGGGTATATCCATTGAATCTGAGAGAGTTAAAGCGCTGCTAAACCTACAAATGCTCGGCAACAAGAAGGAAATGAAGTCTTTCTTTGGAAAGATTAACTTTGTCTGGCGATTCATCACTAGATTTGCCGAGATTGTAAAGCCACTCAACAAAATGAAGAAGGATACCAAAATTGAGTGGAGCCCTGAAGAAAAGTGGGTGTTCACCCAGATCAAACAGATGATAACGAAGGCCCCAGTTCTAGCTAGTCCAGATTACTCCCTCCCTTTCTACATTTATTCCTTTGCTTCACCACATTCTGTCACGACAGTATTGACCCAAAAGGTCAAAGGGGAAGAATGACCAATAGCTTTCATGAGCTCCCCCTTTAAGAATGCCAAAGTTCGGTATTCACCTTTGGAAAAGCAGGCCTTTTCTCTTGTTCACGCCGTGAAGAAATTCCAATATTATATTCTCTGGAGCAAGGTGCATGCTATCATCCTAGACCAGGAAATGAAATATCTATTGATGCAGCGTGAATTGGGTAAAGATATGAGAAATGGATGGCCATCCTCCATGAATACGAATTGGAAATGCAACGCATGAAGATAGTTCGAAGCCAGGGACTATATAGAGCGATGGTAGAAGAGACTCCCCACATTGAATGCCAGACATATATAGTAGAGTCCATCACTCAGGATCTATGGTACACAGACCTGGTGTACTTGTTTTTAAATAATAGATGCCCAGAGGGATTGCCTCCAAACAAACGCCGCACCCTGTGGTTGAAAAGCGCACACTTCATGATAAAAAAATGTCATGCTTTTTCGTAGGAACTATGAAGGAGTGTACCTCCGGTGCATTGATAGGATTCAAGTTGCAAAGATAATCAAAAATTTTCACGAGTAGTTTGGAACCGGGCATGGCTCAGCTGATGCCACTGCCCATCAGATCTGTCAGGCCAAATACTATTGGCCCTGTATCTTTAAATATGTCTACACTCACGTCAGGAAGTGCCATACTTGTCAAACCGTAGCACATCATGAGCGGAACCCGGTCATGCCTTTGCAGCCGGTCTTCAAAGCTAGACCTTTTGCCCAATGGGCATTTGACTTCATCAAGGAAATCAACCCTAAATCATCTACCAACCACCAGTACATTCTAACCTCTACTGATTACCGCACCCAGTGGTCTAAAGGAATACCTTGCAAACACAATACAATGAACGTACTTAAAAAATTCTTGGAAGAAAACATCGTCACAAGATTTGGAATGCCCTTCGCTATAGTATGTGACAATGGTCCAGCATTTTCTTCGGCGCAATTACTTGAATGGACTTATGACCGGAAGATCACTCTGAAGTTTTCCAGCAACTACTACCCCCAAGGGAATGGTGTGGTTGAATCAACCAACAAAAATTTGCTTGAAGTGATCAAACACCTATTAGAACAGAATCCCTGGGACTGGCACCAAAAATTGAGATTTTCCCTCTAGGCAGATCATATTCGAATTAAGGCCACCCTGGGGACATCCCCATTCCATTTGGTTTACGGCCAAAACCCAGTGTTCCCCATTAACTTACAAATCCCAATTTTATAGTTTATGCAGGAATTTAGCAACCGAGACAACATTGTGGAGGTTTAGCTCCTAAATCTGGTGCAGATGAAAGAACAAAGAGATGCTTCCCTTGAACATTTTTCACATCACCAAGCAGTGGTAAAATGATGGTTTGACCAAGGAGCCTAGTATAAGGCCTTTCAGATTTTAGACCTGGTCCTCTTGTGAGATAAGGCCCAAGAAAAGAAAGGAAAACACACCAAATTCCAACGGCTCTGGCTCGAACCATATTTGATCTCAGAGATCTGTAGGGAAAATACCTATCACCTTAGTACCATGACCGGGGAACCCGTCCCATTGCCCATCAATGGATAGTTTCTCAAACATTATTTTGATTGAGGCAGATTTGTCCGGAGTTGTAATATATGTAAATCTTCTTGCTTGTAAATGTTTCTTTCTCGGTGCTCCATTTGGAGTGCCTTGTCTTGTAAATAGTTTTTTTGGCTGTCCTCCGGGACCGCCCCCTTTCCTTTTGTTTTTCTTTTGGCTTGGTACTTTATTTTTTTGGGTTTCCAGTGTTTTGCTCCCCCTTTTGTAGACTGGTACACTTCACATAACATCTAGTCACCAGGATGATACCTTTTGCATTACGGTGAACTCAAAATCTATTGTTAGGATGGTGGAATTGGTCCGGTCTCTAGAGTTATTTTGTAAGTTTGGTAACAAGCTATGAGTAGTCTTCATCGGATTTATCCCCATAAGTATGGCAATTGGTTAAATTAAAATCAAAAGGAACAAGTAATCGAACACACCGAGAGTAGATCAGTCACACTAGTCTGTTGGCCCAAGTTTGAACTTTTAAAATTCTTCCCAGGTCCAGAGTTTTTCTTCTCGACTTAAGCAAATTGAGATGGATGGAAGGGTGAAAGAAGTACCATCGTTAAATTTAGCTAAGCTTGAGATTAATGGTGAAAGAAGTACCACCTTCCCAGCTAGAAAAGAATAAAATGATAAGAGGAAAAGGATGGAGAAACTCCAGTATCCAGGGGAAATGAGAAAATTTGATGACTTGGATTGATATATTTAGTGCCTCTTCTCTGCTTCTCCTAGAAGTCATCGACTTGATTTCCTTCCAAAGCACACACTTCATAACTGATGAAACACCAAGGATTGAATCATGTATGGGCCAGATTTTCTAAGACGCTTCGCACCTTGCAAACAGGATGCTCCGAGTAATGATTGTAACTAATTTTTCTAACCAGAGATTCTGCGGTTCTCAAATGCGCTAAGGCATTCATCCCAAATAGTCACCATTTTTTATGCTCTGCATACCCGTCCCTACATTTTGTGTGCAAAATGTTGGGTCCCCTCTTTTCGCTTTGGCTCTTGCCTTGTCTTTTGTTTTCTTTGTTTCCTTCTTCGGGCTTTACTTCCTTGGGGGGGTTTGTTTTCTTTCTTATTTTGTCTTTTGTACCTCCAGGACCCGGTCCTAGAGTTTTTTGTTCTTTCCAGAGCCGGATTCTGGATTCCAAGATTCTCTGCCATGATTTCCTCTCCTCGCAAGAAGGTATGGTGGCATGGAATCCCCGGGCCCGGAGTCCAAAGGTTTGCCTATTTCGTAGTTCGCGGAAAGGGTAACTAGCTTTTACCTCCATTATAAATAGAGATTACACATCACTTTTACAGTTACCATGATTAAACACTTGTGCATCCAAAGTGAATCAAAGCAAACTAAAATGATTTCGAACTACTTTTGCTCTCATGTTTAGTGGCTATTAACCAGTGATATGGCAGTGATTGTTCAAGGTAATCCCTGAGTTTAGCTTCTTGCAAGGTGCCTCCCATGCCTACCTTCTCCATTGTGTTTGTCTTCCAGGTAGGTCCTCTAGTTTCTGCCCTTGTCTTTTCTGGTTTTGGTTTTGTTCCATTCTTTCTGGTTTTATTTTCGCTCGGTCTTTCTGGTTTGCCTTCCGTGTTCTGCATTTTTTTGGTTCGCCTCCTGTTCGAGGGTTGGCTCTGCCAGAGGGTTTTCTACCCTCTACGCAGTTGTAGATTAGTGTTTGTAATGTACATTGTCTTAGTTTAGCCCATGTAAATATGTATAGTTGTATAAATCCTGTGAAAAGCTTGTGGGTGCTGTATATTTTGTGTATATGTGTTTCAGCCTTTGGCCCTCTGTATTTTTATGTATATATCCTTCAGCTCTACTATGCATGGGTTGTATATTTCATCTATATTCTTCTAGTTTCATGTCAATCTCACCATGCTTTGTATATATTTCATCTAATTTTGCGAGCTCGCCCCACGGCAAAATACCACCTAGTTGGAGCTTGCCTATCTGCTGGTTTCAACCATGGTGGTTTTCTCTCTCCACCGTCAATCATCCTTTATGGAGAATTTATGTCCCATGTGTGCATTCAAGACTGCCCAAGTGGCTTCCGCTTTGCACACGTTTGGATAGTTGGCACCTTCGTCGCCATAACTCCCCATTTATTGCATAGCCATGTGACGCCCACATGGGCCAAACAACTCACTTTTTGGTCACGTCTCCCGACGGTTAGTTTCTCGAACTCCAGGACCTACATCCTCACCCCGCCCATATCTTACTCCCATCAAGTATGCTAAAACCCCCGGCCCGAATTATGGTTGAATTCCTAAGTTGACATTACATGCATATATTTTCAGATTTTAACCTAAACTAACTTTTCAAGAAAAGTGCGCAATACAGTGGTAAGTTCTTTGGAATCCAGAGTAGCAATTTTACCTTATAAGGATTCTAACGGTTGCCTTACCTTGTAGGTTTTCAAATATCACACTTTCACTATGTCAAAGGCTTCCGCATCCTCACCATGCGGGAGTCTAGAGATCCCCTCCACGACACTCACCAGGGCAGCCATTAGATCCAAGATTGAGAGGGCCTTGGAAAACCTTCCCCTCAGCATGAAATATTTGAAAGACAATGTTGTTACAAGATCAAAGATCGAATCCCAGGTTCAGTTGGTCATCGACACTAGCGTCAGGATGTGGTCATAAATGCAGGCACTGGTTAAAATGATGTTCATTCAACAGTAATCTAGGGACCAATTGGCCATCAATGTTGGAGAATCTGGGATTCTAAAGGCCACTTGCTTCCCATGTTCTGTGCAAGCCCTGGAACTCATCCTCACCCTCGTGGCACACTACAACTCCTCTTTCTAGGTCATCATGCTTGTCGCTCCGGTCCCGATCGAATACCCTACACCCATGGTTTCTCTGGACGCTACAACTTTTTGGGCAGGTCTAGGGATTCCCTAGTTTGACGAAGTAGCCGTCGTCACCCGATCTGATGCCTTGGCACAATTTAAGTAGCTAGAGGTTATGGCCCGACAATATATGAATAACAAATGGCTAAAGACCCCAAAGAAAGATTCAAAAAGAATAAATTTGGAGATCCCCAGATCCGAATTCAAGAAAAGCATCCAAATGGGGATCATAGCATTATGCAAGATTTTCAGGCAACCCCATGCCCGAGAATTCTCAGGGTGGATGTACTACTTCCTACTCGGCATCTCCACCAGCGAGTAGTATTTTGATTGGGCTGCCACCATTTCTAACCATGTGGACTCACAGTTTCTTCAGGTGGCCCAGACCTCAAAGTTTTATATGACGTCCTATGTTCTCTAGGCCTTAGCACAACAATGCCCGTCACAAATGGGCTACTCACATCGCGTGAACTTGGAGTTGGTCTGGGGAAAAAGGCTCCTTGGGATTATTTCCCACAAATCCAATGGGAGGCTAGTTTCCTCAGCTTCTGTCAAGTTAACGATGTCTTCATCTATTACAATCTTCTCATGCCTACTCAGGATGCCAGGTACCGTCTCTCTAAGGAGGCCATGGACTTGGTTAGAAGTTATGGCCATTATTATATCCAGTTCTAGCAACATACTTACATTCAGGTAACCGGCTTCTCTGGGAAACCCTATTTGTTTCCCAAACACTCTTGGAACAAAATCATCCTTTTAGAATATTGCCAATAGATGTTAAAGCTGCACGCCTTGTATACTGTAAAGAAGGTGGTAAATGTTCCATTCCCAATCAGTTGTGGGAATTACACTTGTAGTCTGGCCACAGCTAAAGAGGCAGATAATGAACTTAAAAGCTTGGGCCTAACAAAATTCTATTAGGCGCGGAAGAACTTTGATCTGCTAGGAAAGATTGCAACGACACTTCCTCGAGCATCAGAGCCCCACAGATTCCACATGGAGGACTTCTGGGAAGATTGCCAAGATGATTTTGAGGTACAAAGCTGGCACTTCATCCAGATGACAATGGGGATGATGCAGAGATTGAAGCTTTGAAAATTCCTAGATGACTTCTCGGACACCGGGTCCACAGTAGACCCCGAGTACAAAGAGAAGGGAATAGAAAAAATGGCTCTCCCTCCAATAAATTGGAACACTCAGGAGGGTCCAACCATTGAAGATATCACCCGCGACATGGTCGAGCGTAGCCATAAGTATTTCAAGAGGGCATGTCTAGGGAGTACACGTCAAGTTGGCCCGACAGTGTAGAGATTGACCCCCGGGGCCGGAACCTCTTCGTAGGGAGAGGATAAAGGGAAAAGAATAATGGGGACCCTGTCACAAACCCCATCTGTGGCCCCCATAAAAGAATAGATGCAAAAAACGCTAGCGGTCTCCCAGCAGATGAAAGAGAAATTGATCACAAGGTTGGCCACCCTAGTCCTCATGACCGGGCCCGTTCGT
Source organism: Thuja plicata (assembly GCA_018584345.1). Taxonomy (NCBI): domain Eukaryota; kingdom Viridiplantae; phylum Streptophyta; class Pinopsida; order Cupressales; family Cupressaceae; genus Thuja; species Thuja plicata. The sequence continues at coordinate 561,654 of MU225806.1, read as the reverse complement.
CCTCCCTCTTCCCCTTCACTGCCTGCATTAATGGTCTAAGCAACAAGAATCAAAACGGATGAGGAGCAGGCAGTTCTAATGGATGCAGGGCCCCCTTTGGTAACCAGGAGAAAGAAAAGGAAGACTATCTCTCAACCAAGGGTGGAGCCAGACCTCGGGATGCCAAGCATCCTAGAAGTATAAATTGTTTCTTCCGACTCCCTGGAGCTGGAGAAAGAACCAGAGCACATCCCAGAGAATCCCCTGCTCCATGATGAGTTTGATGATGTGTTTAGAACTAATTAATTTGGAAAATTGCAGGGGGGACATCATACAGTCAGCGAAAGAATCATTGTGCAGGATGAACTCCCAGAGCAAGAACCTGCACAAGAATAGGAAGCCCGGGCAGAAGAAGAAAAGGGGCAAGAACAGGTGAAGATTTTTGAAGCCCTAGAAATACAGGTTGAAGAGGCCTTGGAAGGCAGGCAAACCCCGGATGAACAGACAACATTGATTGGGGAAACCAAATCCACAGGAATAACCGTGACCCCAACTACCATGCTCCAAACGCCACTCCCAAAAGTAACATTCGGGGAAGTGATCACAGCGGACCAAACATTGAATCTCGGCCTGACGCCTCCCCCACCTCCAGTAAATACACCAATAGAAGAGAACATCCCAGTAATAGAGGCTGATGAATAGCAACAAGATGAAAGGAACCCCAAGGAGATGGATAATGATCCTAGCATCATCAAGGATATGGATACCGGGGCACAAGATACAGGCACCACCAGAGTAAATACCGCCGATGATCCAAAAGATATAGGGAAGGAGCTAGAAGTGGCTCATACTATTGAGGGGGTGCAACAAAATCCTGGGGAGAAATCACAAGAACAGATTCTGGCCGCAAAGCCACCCCTACCGCCACAGTGGTTGGTGGAATCTCGAAAGAGGAAGGCCCCAACAACACCCAAGGCCCACCTCTCCTTGGCAGAGATGATGGTGCAGGCACAGAACCCGCCAAAGGCTAAGGAGGCCCAGATAGTCCATACTCTTCAGACTGGGCCAGGCAGAGATACAGTCACGGTGATCGCGACACTTTCCTCGAATGTGGAGAAAGCAACGGCTAAGACCGGAGATTACAATGTCACAGAGGTGTCACTAGGGAAGAGGGGGAAACAAGGTGAACTCGACCTATTGAAAGAAGAAACCAAGGTGGTGGAGGCCCATTATGAAAAGGAAGCCCATAAATTCAGGGCAGAAAAAGAAAAGAATGCTAATCTCATGGGGCTGCTAACGGAGCTAGCCCAGCCTATTAGTGTCATTCCCCTAGGGGCCTCCGCATCTGATGCATCGCTTCCTCAAAGTGACATAGACTCACTACGAGCGATGAAGAGAAAGGCCCAGGCGGTTGATGAATGGGTTACCTTGTAAGTGGGAAACATCTGACGTTTCTTAGTGTCCACACTCTCAGACCTATATGCGGCCCGCCACATCTTGCACCAGGCCGAAACTACCATCTCCATCTGGGAGGGAGATACTGAAAAATTATGAAGCATGGAAGGTTGAGTTGGAAGAACTCATCGACATTAGAGAGGAGGTTATCTCTGAATCTGGAATCTTGGGAGAGGATTCTTTTGATTTCGTAAGGACCCAGCATTCCAGACTTGACCTCACATTGGGGGTAATCAAGAAACTAGTAGGGACCTTGCGTGATAAGGCCAATGTGGTCCAATATTCTTTCAATTTGTACAAGTCTTTTGTTTTGATGGCCTCCGGAGCTGATCTATTCAGCATCGACACATGCACTCCAGAGGAGTATGTTTTGGGAAAGTTCGATGAATTAATGGAATCGAGATACCAATCCTCGGAGGGGATAGATAGAGAAAAGATGACGCGAATAACTCGCATGGTGCTCAAAGGTCACGACGCGGGAAAAATGGTTGAAGAATTTAAGGCAAATGTTCTAGACCTGGGTGAACAGATTGAGGTGGCCAAGTACCGTAGGGCCAGCCTTAAAGACATCGATGAAGATGGCATCTCCCATCTCCTCCAGACTTTCAATGACAGAAAACAACAATAAAGTCCTCTGGATTCTGGAGATGATCAATCGGGAGATATAATTTTTGTATTCATTTACTCTTTGGGGCGCATGCTCCCGGATCCTAGGGTCCCGGATCCAGTGTTATTCATTTTTTTATTCTTTAAAGTGACCCATTTTTCGGTTCCCAAGGCCGACCGGTCGCTTTAAAAATAGTAATAAAATGTGTCAGAAAATAGGTAACCACAACAAGGCACGTCGGCTCGACAAGAGGGTTCTGACAGATGACCTTCCCAAGGCGCCGCTTCAACGTTACACCTTGCGCATCGGAGACAGGGCACCACTTTCCCATTTATGAGGCATGTAGCTTCGATCCCCAGGGGATCAGATTTCTTCTTTCTCCTCCCAGCTCTCTTCTCGAGGCTGATTCTTCCACTCCTCTTTTCTTGTCTTATTCTTCTGACATGTCAGACCTTTTCCATCTCAAGGTCTTTTGTAGCGTGGCGCAGGTAGTACCGGCCACCAGAAACATTACTTTATTGTAAAATGTAAAATAAGTTAGGTTAAGTTTTAGGTCAAATGATGTGTATAAATAATAAGTCTAGCCTCATTCGAAGGGTTGGTGAAATTGATGATTTTGCAGTCCATAGCTAATAGAAATTTGCTTTTCTCAGTTCTTAGTTGCAGAGCTCAATGCTCCATAGTTTCTAAGCTTTCATTAGTTAAATGCTCCCTTGGAGCCACCATTGTAATAGGCACCAGTGCTTGCTGGAAGAGATGTTAATGAAGAATGAAGAGTTCTCTCAATGACGTTGTTAGCGTTCTGACTTTTGGGTTAATGGTATTTTATGCTTTTTGTTCTTTATGTCCTTTTCTCTGATACTTCAAGTAGATTAACGACCTCCTTTTCCTTCACTATTGATTAAACATGAGCTGATGGCTCTGTGTTTCTTCAGTATTTAGTGTAGTGTGTTAGAGCATTGTTGATGTTTTGAATGTTTAGTATAACTATAGGTAGATGAAATATTTCTAACCCTGTAGTATCTTTTGAAGTTTATTTGTTAAATGAATGTGCACTTGCAAGAAACCCCACTTACCTAAATCCCCGGAGAAGATGAGTTAAGATAACCAGCTATCCCCCTCAAACAAAACAGTCACATTTCCTAACTGAGCCCCGCACTGTCAAGACCCGACTCTCACATGCTTGGAGGCACTGGGAATCTCATTTCCCTGGACAACCTTTACAGGTGAAGTTGGCTGGTACCCCGATACCCGGTGACAACTTACCTCTGTTGGTGGACCCGGTCACAAAGTCCTGTCAACAGGATATAGAGATCCTTTATAGCTAAATTCAAATTCAAATGTTACTATAGAGTGGAGCATCAAGAAAAAGGCGTCGTCTATGCAGCTAACTAAAACACCTAGATTAGAGAGTTTTTCATCATTTATTAATTAAATATTAAATTAGAAAATGATTGCATTGCGATTTTCAATTTAAATAATAAATTGGAAAAAATGGTCTTGTAAGTAGGTTTTGTTGGTTGTATAGTCATTTCACAAGAACAACCATATTATTAATAATGAAAATCAAGGAAATGTCATTGTACTAGCATATACAAATGGGGTAGGATATTAATGTGAAAAAGATGATAATGTTACACTAATTTGAGAGACACTCAAAATTAGTAAGCAACAAGAAGGATGGAACTAAATTGAAAAAAGTTTCGCCAATAAGGAATGATGATAAAAAAAATTAAGGAAAACAAAAGTTCCATTGAGATGAATGAAGATGGGTTAGATCAACTTATCATATATATGCAATTTATGAAACAACAGAAACAAGACGATAAAAGGTTGAATTATTATCCCAATGTAGAATTTGAAAGAATTGTTATTATAAAAATATTATCATTATAATAGTTGCCTCACCTTAACCACCATTGTTGAACATCTATTCATGATCTACAATGTATTTAACATTATATATTAACTTAATTGCTATATTATAAACTGATAAAAATTAAATAATACAATAACATCAAAAAATACATTAATATTCCTCCCTCAGTAGCAACTAATCTCCTTTCCTAAAAATGTCCACACTACCATTGAAAATGAGCACCTAGGGAGTATTGAAAACAAGCACCTAGGGAGTATTAAAAATGTTGCTTTTCAATGTTTATGAAAAATATAAAAACGAAGAGTGAGATATGGTGTAACCTTCAAGAGGAATTATTATTTATAATTCTTGCTGATTTGCCCACTCTTTTTAGTGGGAGATTTAGAGCTCTTTGTAAACAATAGAAGCATTTTTTTCACCAAAGAAAATTCAATCAATTTAATCAAATGTTCCTATTTGCTCCTCTCCCGCTTTCCTCTTTGGCTGCTTTAGGCCCTTGACCAATCCTCCATTTGAACATTGGTATCTGCTTCAATCAGAACCCAGTTGTCCTATGTATGATTTTTTTTTAGAATTTTTGAAACAAGGGATAGTTAGTGTATTGGTCATCTGCAAGAGCTTCCTTTGTTGTTCTAAAGACAAAAGATCAACTTCATTTTACATTTGCAACCCTTTTACCAGAACATGGATAACCCTCCCCCCTCCTACCCAACTTAACATATGGGATTTCATTGGATTGGCTTTTAATATCTCCACAAAGGTCTGTAAATTGGTCATAAGAACAAATAAAGATAAGAACAATATTGTGATAGAAATCTATGATTCAAGGACTAATGGATGGACCAAATTGAGATAACTAATTCACTCATATCATTTTTCCCTAGTTGGGAAGGGGTGTATTCTAGAGGAAATTTATATTGGATTAGAAAGACCAGATTGAGTGGGATCAATTAGGGGTTTAGGTTTGGTATTTGTGATATTGTGGGATCAGCTAGGGGTTGGGATGTCATTAGACAACCATAGAGACAAGAGAGGCCAAAGATCGATTATTTTCTTAATTCGGTATTATGTGGGTTTGATGGGAATGTTGTTTTGGTAAATAACAAGGAGCTCTTATTATGGAAATTTTTTGAAGATGAAGATGAGGGGGAATTAAAAGGAAGATGGTTAGAATTTCAGCCCATTTCAAGGAGCCTATATGAAGAAGCAATGCATATTCAGAACATACCTAAGAAAATATTTCATCGCCAAGCAATTCGTAGAAAACAACTTTATGGTTGCAGTAATCCACAAGTAGTGGTTAACAATTATGGGTGGATTTCAATATATCTACCTGGAAATAAGTTGGTTTTTTTAATGCAGAGGGAAGAATGATGCACAACATTGATGTTAGATTGTTTACGGTAATGGAATAGTCACATTTGATAGCATTGCATACTTACAAGCTCAACAATATTTGGTGGCCTTCTTGATCCATGTTTGATCTTTACCATGAAGTTACCAATATCTTGTTTCATTGGTTTAGTTCGTTATGCCTTATTTAAAAGTTTCTCATTATTTCTTAATGTTGCAAGAGATTCTGGAATAAGTAGCATTTTCTTATCATAATCCTTAAGTGTGAATTCTCCTCAGTTGTATGCAATTTCTAAGGATAAATGTTCCAAAGATTATCTAGTTATCTTGGTTTGAGTTGTAAGAGTAATAAGTTATTTCACTTATTAATTAAATCATTTATATTTAATTATTAAGTCACTTATTATCTCTAGTTTACTTAAGCTAAATTAGGTAGATAATAATTAATTCTTTTATCAATTATTATCATGCAACTTAGGTTTCTCCCTTTTAGAGTGTTGATCACCTTTATAAGGTTTGATCTCTTTGTAATTACTCATGCAGTCAATTATCTGAGGATGCTATTGTATTGGGGGTTTTCTCTCCATTGTTTGCACAATATATTTCATCTTTCATGGATCTGTTATTTTTGGCCTCCATAGCTTTTGCTTCTCTCTTTCTGTGATAGGTTTGCATGCAGGTGATTCTTGAGAGTTGTAGGGTTGAGTTTTCATCAACTCCAATGTGGTATCAGAGCTTCAGATCTTCATGCACCTGTTCTCTTCATGAGAGATTTGGCCTTGTTCTTCATATATGTGCTTTCAAGAGGTTTTCTATTTTAAATTTTTGTGGATCTAAGAGGATTTTGTTTTTGGATCACTTTGGGCTCTAACGAACCTCACGATTATGCTCAAAAAGATCGAAAACCCCTATTTTCATATAAGGCACGGCCAATTTGGACACAGCTACGTTCTGAGGTAAAAAAATAAATGTTGTACATTCTACCTAAGAAATGAATGAGGAAAGAGGGAAAAACCCAATAGGAACAAAACCCCCCTCAAATTAGATGTTAATAAAGCAAGAGAACTAGTGTACCACAATTTATTTCACCCCAAGAAGATCTCGAAGAAAGTGAAATGGAAGAGAAGATGGATCCCTCCATAATGTGTAGTCAATGGTAGATGCTTGAAACTGGATGTAGAAGGACCATGATCTTTGAACAACATTCTTCCTCTTAGGAAGAAACAAAACCAAAGATGTATGAATGAAGTCTCCCAAATCTCAAAAAGAGTATGTAGGAAGAAAACTCCAGATGTATGACATTTTTGAAACTTGCTCTATAATTTTTGTGTTGATTCTGAAACTTTTCATAATCAAATCAGGCATTGTTGAAGATGACAACCTAGAATCTTCTAGAAATTGATGTAGAGCACAATCAAAAGACTCATGAATCTCCTCAAAATGTTGTGCAAATGTATCCAAATTCATATCAATATGTGAAGAATGATCATGTGGAGAATGAAGAAGAGAGTCAGAAGGCTCCCTTACAACAACTGCAGAAGAATCACCTTCATCAAAGAGAAGATGTATGCAATCAATAGTGTCATCTAGATTTGAAATAAGGGATTCTACAAACAAAAAAGAGATGTCTAATAGAAATTGATCTCATGGAACTGAATCTAGAGAACAACAATGAACCTGTTGAAGAGAATCTGAAGTAGCATTTGAAGAAGCCAAGGATCACCTGCATGCAAACCTGTCACACAAAGAGAGAAGAAAAAGATATGAAAGCCAAAAATGATAGATCCACGAAAGAGGAAACATATTGTGCAAACAATGGAGAGAAAACCCTCAATACAATAGCATCCTCAGATAATTCACTGAGTGAGTAATTACAAAGAGATCAAACCTTATAAAGGTGATCAAAACCCTAAAAGGGAGAAACCTAGGTTGCATGATAATAATTAATAAAAGAATTAATTATTATATGTCTAATTTAGCTTAAGTAAACTAGAGATAATAAGTGACTTAATAATTAAATCAAAATGTTTAATTAACAAGTGAAATAACTTATTACTCTAACACCTTCCTTAAGATAAACTTAGGTTTTAGTTACTCCCTAAGTTTATCTTAAGGGGGGTGTTAGAGTAATAAGTTATTTTACTTATTAATTAAATCATTTTGATTTAATTATTAAGTCACTTATTATCTCTAGTTTACTTAAGCTAAACTTTAGATATATAATAATTAATTTTTTTATTAATTATTATCATGCAACCTAGGTTTTTCTCTTTTAGGGTTTTTGATCACCTTTATAAGGTTTGATCTCTTTTTAATTATTCAATTATTGAGGATGCTATCGTATTGAGGGTTTTTCTCTCCATTGTTTGCTCAATATGTTTCATTTTCATCGATTTGTTATTTCTGGCTTCGATAGTTTTTGCTTCTCTCTTTCTGTGACAGGTTTGCATGCAGGTGATTCTTGGGATTTGTAGGGTTGAGTTTTCATCAACTCCAATATGAGTCACTTATGGCCTTAACTTATGTGGCAATGAATTATGTGTGATTCATGAAATTTAAAATGACATTTAATGCATTAAAATTAAGAATCCTCACAATTACTTTCCAAAAAATAATTTCACATTCTAATGGATTGTAGAAACATCGTGTCTTCTAATAAGATCACAAGCTATGAAAGATCCCAAGCACTAGCAGACACAATCCAGCAACTAGAAGAAATTAAGTTCATTCTTCAATTATGGGTGTTGGCATTTGCAGATTCTTGAGGAAGGTTGGACAGAGTAGACACTTGGAGGAGTATGTTGGAGTACAATTTTTGCATAACTCTCTTAAAAAATAAGACAATGCAACTAATTTTCTAAATATGTTTGGAAATAAACTTCCTAAGTGACTCAGAAACCATATTATGTTTAGTATGAAGACCAAGAACAACTTGTTTTCATGGAGTTTGTTATATAGAATCTGCCATTTAGTTTCTTTGAATTTCTTAGAACTGTGTTGTCGATATAAGCACTTGAGAGGAAGTTGATCAAATCTTGGGCCATATTTAGTCCTTCACAAATTTGGTGAGAAGGGATTGATTTTTTGGAAATTTTTATAATATGATTCAAGAGTAAGAATTGATTTGAATGATTAATGTTTATATCAATTTAGATCACAAAATTTTCTTATATTTTTTGTTGAATATTATAAAATATAAATAACGTCAATCTATTATTGAAATTGAATCATAAATCTACCTTCTCTCCTGGAATATCTATGGCCCCAACCAAACTTTCTAATTAATATAAGATCAATAAAAATTACACGATCATTAAATAAATTCTAAAATATATTTTTAGATATAAAAATTAATGAGTAAAGGGTACGCATTATAATCAATTGATAGTGTAAGTACAAAGCGTTCTTAATCATGATTTGAAATTGAGCTGAAAATTTTAATTATATAAATGAAAGTTCAACGAGTTAATAATCTAATCAAGTGAATTTGAGAAAACTAGAATTAGGTAGAGGATCTACTATATTTCTAATAGCATTTGTTGATTTAATGTTCAATATTTTTTAATAATATAAAATTAAAGTTGAGATTTTAAAATTGTTTGTGTTGATCATGAGTAGATCAATAGTTAGATGAAAAATAATCTTTAGATTAAAAAAAGCAACTAATCATGTGATGTTGCATCAATGCGCTAATCAAACATGACTTAGTGCACAACTATCAGTCTAGACTTTTTTTGAGCTATTCTGGAAACCTCAACAAAAAGCATGTTGATGGACGTCATATTTAATGATGTAAACCTGAAACCTTAACTGTAAGCAAAGACTTGTCAAATAAGAAGTTGAAAAAATTGTAAATAATTTGAAATTGTCACATAAAATTTAGAAAAATCTAACTTAACCCAAATATTAATTACAAAATATCACCTATAACTTAATGTGATTGTAATTACAAATAGATGATATAATATTTATTAAGAAAAAGCTTTGTTAGATTTTCTAAAGATATGATGCAGATGTCTCCAAACTCGCATCTGTAAAATTTAGGATCATTCCCTGTTTATAATATATGTTTTCTTTGATGTACAAGCGAGCCCAAGTTATCAGTATACGTGGAATTTACTTAGTAAGGGGTAGAGCAGTAGATGTGGAAGCTCAGCCAGTCCCATAAACAGATTGTTCTATATCAGGTTTTTTCATAATCCATTTTTACTTTTACATTGTAAATTCAGATTCCATTTGAATTTAAAAGCCCATAATTTCTTATAGACTTTTTAGCCTTCTGTGCAGTTGCTACCGCTTCATTAGAGTCCCTGGCTACCGTTGAAAATGAGGAGCTAGGAAGTATCAATAATTTACAATTCCAAAATAGAAAAAGTCCCCACTTTTCGTAGTTTATGGAAATTTCCACGAACACAATTCAGCACTATTGGGAGTATCGTATACTCCAAGATCTACCATTGAAGATCTCTACGTTTCTTTTGTACCCACTTGGTTTCAGATCATATAACAGAGAAGCCTAGTGTTAAGTATGTAAAAAATAACAAATTTTCCTTTGCTGAGATCTTTCTTGATTAATTATGAACAATTCAATTAACAGCCCAAAGATCATCAATTCCAAATATTTCACAAATGAAACTTAATATGATCTATTGTTAGAGATGACATACCTTGATTAACAGCGGAAGATGTAATGGCTGCCATCTATTCTGATTACCGATGCAATTCCTTTGCTTACTCACGGATCAGATGAGAATACCCACAGTAAAGGCTTCCTCTTCTTGATTCTGACTCCTGACGGTTACTCTTCTTCTCAGAATTCGGTTTCTCTCTCTAACCCTATTTCTTTATGTGTTTCTTGATGGAGAAGAATACAACTCTTGGCTGGGAGAGAGAGGACCCAATCCTTTATATAA
>MU225806.1:519685-546008 GCA_018584345.1 Thuja plicata | reverse complement strand
AGATCTAATGCTCAATTATAGAATGATCCATTTATGACTTTCTAATCGGGTCACATTAAGATTAGAAATTGCATAACTGAATTAGAAACTGCATAACTGAATTAGAAACTGCAGATTTCTAACAAAGTATTGAACCCTTTTAAAGCTCTCTTTCTGTGTCAAGGTGTGTTCGAAGATGTGGGGATGTGGTATCTGCCAGACAATTATGATACGCCTTGGATAGGAGTTCGAACACCTCAATCTGGAACTCTTTCAGATGTATAAGGTAAGTTACAGAAAATAAGATTAGAGTTAGTTGCGGGTCTGAAAATGGGCATTGCAAGTGTAGAAAATATGGAGATGAATGCTGAAATATGGTGTAGGATCTTCGAAGAAATATCAATTCTAATTCCACCTAATCTACCCACTTTGATCGGTGTGAGATTCAAGACTGTTTGTAAACATTGGAAACATTTTTTTTCACTAGAAAACACTTTAATCCAATCAATTTCACCAAATGTTCCTACTTGCTCCTCTCCTGTTTTCCTCTTTGGTGCTTCAAATTATTGTTAATGCATTGATTAAAGGAGAAGAGAAAAACAGGAGAGGAGCAAGTAGGAACATTTAATCCAATCAATTTCACCAAATGTTCCTAATTGGAGAGGGACTCTCAAATTATTGTTAATGCATATGATATCTCCAATTAAAATAGTTGCATCCATCACTTTAACATTGCATTATGTACTGAGTCGAAGGGAAATTATCAAAGAAAATTCTGGGAAGAGTATGTATTTTATGTAAACTATTTATTATTTTATCACTGATTCTGTGCTTTTTGTTCAGACAATTTAGTTTCCAACCATAAAGGATGATAATGGTTGGTGCCAATAAACACAACTTTAAGATCATAATTTAAGGTGAAGATACAAAAGAATTGCACTTTCTATTTGCACAGATAGATGGTAAGGATCAAGTTAGCCTTAAAAAATGTTAAGACTCATCATTTCTACAATTGCACTTTCTATTTGCACAGATAGATGGTAAGGATCAAGTTAGCCTTAAAAAAATGTTAACACTCATCATTTCTACATATATAGATGGTAAGGATCAAGTTAGCCTTAAAAAATGTTAAGACTCATCATTTGTACATATATAAAAGCATTGACACAACACTATTTTATGACCCAAAATAAGGGCATCTTATCAAATATATATTGATCTTTTTTAATAGATTTTAACTATTTCTACAATACCACGAAAACTTTGATACAAACTTGTTACAAATTCTATAGGCTTACTGCTTTCAGAAACAGAGATTGCATCCTGAGCTAATCTTCTAAAAAAATTGCACCCATTGAAAACTTTGATGTACCCAATCAAGTTAATGCCTTCATTATAAATATCCAAAAACCAAAAATAGCATTGACAAGGAGATTTAAGTACACAAATCCATAAAAATATCTACTTCTAAGTACCAATATAGGCTTAAACCAAGGGGAATGGATGTGTTAAACCTCCTCATCCCATAAGTCTTCGAGAGTCTTGTAGGGGCTGGTTGTACTATTAACATAATTTTGTCCACGCAGTAACTTTCCCTGTTCAAGCTTGGCAATCTTGTCATGATCATCCGGAGTCAAAGACCAATCAAAGACTTGAAAATTTTCAGATATTCTGTCTGTGTTGTAGCTCTTAGGCAGCACACTCACTCCTTGCTCTAAACCCCACCTTAACATAACCTGCATTTGCACACCTCCAATCTAAGTTTCTAATTCATGTCCAAACAAAAATTCCAACATAATCGAATATGAACAAATGAATACCTGAGCTCTAGTTTTTCCATGCTTTTGGGCTATTTCTTGAATTAGGGGATTTTCCATTACCGCATTGGAACCCCATGGAGTATTCGGAGCTCCTAGAGGAGACCATGCACTCACATGAATGTTATGCTTGCTGCAATAATCTCTCAACTTCTTTTGCTGCCATTGTGGATGCATCTCCACCTGTGATTCCATACTGTCAACATAAGCTTGATGGAGTTCAATAAAATTAAATTACTAGACCAAGTAATGTTTGTGACTCAAGAAAAGACTAGGTGAAATGGATTAAAAAATAGGCAGTGAAAGAGGTAGATTTGCATAAATAACCATTAGTTACTCTGGAGTCCTAGACTTGTAAAACTGTGATTTAAAAGCTCTCTAGCAGGGATTTGGTGAGAAAATGGGATTCGATCAATGTGATATGAACATAATAGCCACCTATACATACAGCTAAGTATCTCCAAAAGCAGAGACAGAGACCTGATTAAGTATACAACAAGAGGAACATCTGCAGATCATTGTAGCAAAGAGAAAGCGTAAGCAAAAAAAAATCCATTCAACTCTGCTGCGCTGCCCAATATCAATATACAAGTTAATAGAGAAGGAAAATTTTGATATGAAACAATTATATTAAAAAAATAATATAACAGTAAATATGTTGCAAATACTTGACAATAATATGTCATTTCAAAGGAATCCACTTCAAAAAGACACTTCCATTAATCTTTAATGAGATCACAATACTTCACAAAATGGCACAGGGCCTAAGATCTTTCAAGATTGATTGCTGCTCTTCAGGGTCTCTCTTCTGCTGTAATCAGTAATGTCAATTCTGTGGTTGCAATCATTGCTCATCTGCTGGGTTCAGCTTACTCAAACATTTTGTAATTTTCTGTAAGTATATCACTCCTATATCTATATTCTAGTTTCATAGTTTTTCTTGCAGATTTTACAAAACTGATGATTATATTCGTAGTTTTTCTTGCAGATTTTATTAAAATGATGATTATATTCGTAGTTTTTCTTGCAGATTTTACAAAACTGGTGATTGTAATCTTTGCTGGTCTGTTCTCTAATTTCATAGGCGCTAGTTCTTTCTTGCAGTTTTAATTGCAAATACTTTGTAGTCTGCATTACTTCAAGAAGAAAAAAGCTAACCCACACTTTCAATATATATCATGCTTATGTCTTGGATAAACTCAATCTTGCTTGGATATTTACGTATAATATCTAAGATGATCTAAATGTCTATATATGATTAGAACAATGATGATGTCAGTGTTGCCACCAGTGAACTACTCATAATCCAATACACACTATAGGATTGACCTACATACTGTAATATTACCAGTCTACTTATAAACCAATACATGCTATACGATTAGAGGCTATTCATAACCCAACACGCTTGACTAGTCTAGATAACTTACTGAATTTGTCCCTGAACAATTGGTGAGACACTTCAGTAAAGCCAGATAGACCTTGGGTCAGATGAAAAACAAGCCTCTAAAACAGAAAAATACTTTAGAGCAAACTCTTTACCTGATCAACAGCAGGGGGGATCTTGGCATATTGCAGCAAGTCTTCGATTTTCTTAAAGGAAAAGTTACTAAGCCCAATGGCTTTGGTAAACCCCATCTCCATGCACTGCTCCATTCCCTGCCAAGTAGACTTTATATCTAATGGCAAAAAATCTTCTTCTTTGACAGGGGTACCTGGAATATCTGCTCTCGTCTTGACAGGCCAGTGGATGAGAAATAGATCCACATACTCTAGTTGCATATTCCTGGATATTAAAAAAACAAATCAATAAGGTCTATAAAACAGAGGAAACGGAGGACTGAATTTGTAAAATGACAACCATACATTAAACTATCCTTGATTGCAGCAACAGGGTCATCGTGTTCTGAATTCTTTAGTGTAGTGGTGACAAAAACATCTTCTCTGCTGACAAGCCCACTCTGAAAAGCTGAATTCAGAGCTTTCCCTAGTGCATGCTCTGAGACGTAAACCCTAGCTGTGTCAAAATGTCTATAACCAACCTATAGAGACAGAGCATTGAAAGAAAACCAACTTCAGATTGATCATAATATGTCAAATGGACTGCCCAAGCACATCATTCTTAGAATAGACCAAGGGAGAATTCATAACCCATCTGTAGTAAAATGTAGAAAATTCTAAGAAGTTGAAAGAAAAATCTTTTCCCACAATGTAGAATTATATTTCAAGATAAAACAGAGCACATTCCTCTGTTCCATGACCCAGACAGCCATATCTGGTAGAACTGATAAAACTGCTAATGAAAAAAGTGAATACCTGAAGAGCAGCAGTCACTGCTGCTATGATAGTCTCCTCATTCTTATCGAGTGATGCAGTCCCCAGCCCAATTAATGGAATTAGGGCCCCTGTATTAAGCTCAGCACTTCTTCCTACACTTCCCATGCAATTTCCTGCAAGCATTCACAGACCCATTTATTTTCTCTATGGTACCCAAATAAAAAAAAAAAAAAAATACTGATTGGTTTGCATCCTTTGTGATTGAATTCACTGTATAGCTCCAAATTTCATTACCTTTGCAGTATATTTGGGAGAAAGCTGAAACTATGTAGATAAAGAGGCCAGAATGGAACTGGGTTATAAAGTAACTCTGACGTGAAAAGGGAATTGTAGACCTCAGGATTCTAAAACGTGTACTTACTATTGGTTTTTAGGTGGTGTATTACTATTGGTTTTTAGGCGGTGTATTTTAGGATGCTGTTAAGCTCTCTACAAAATGTACTATTGATCAAATTTCAAAAATCTCAAAAACTAAAGATTTTCTATGTCTAATTATCTTTATAAATTTACACAATTCATCTCCTAACTTTCTAAATATGATTGTTTTTTGAATTTGTATAATTTCTATTTCTTGGCCCATATGACTCTTGGATAGTTGTTTTTTTTCCCTCCCACTGTAATCTCCCCTATATGTATTAAGTTTTTTAAGTTAATATAATTAGTCAGTTATTCCATTAAAAAAATTGAGATTATTTTTTAATTTTTAGTTATTGAACATGTTGTGAATGAAAGTGAGATTAATAATTTTTTTATTTTTATTTATTTTTAATATATATATTTTAATTAGTTAAAACATTTTTAATTTAAATTATACATTTTAAAATAAATAAATTGTTAAATCAATCAATTTTTTTTTAAAATTAATTAATATAATACATTTAATTAATATTGTAAGAATTGAATTAACTATTAATTCAATTTTTCATTTTTTAATTCAATATGATTACTTTTTGAATTTTTAGTTCTTGGACATGTTGTGAATGAAAGTGAGATTAATAATTTTTTAATTTTATCTTTATTTTTAATATATATATTTTTAATTAATTGTTAAAATATTTTTAATTTTAATTATACATTTTAAAATAAATAAATTGTTAAATCAATCAATTTTTTTAAAATTAATTAATATAATACATTTAATTAATATTGTAAGAATAGAATTAACTATTAATTCAATTTTTAATATTTTAATTCAATATGATTACTTTTTGAATTTTTAGTTATTGGACATGTTGTATATGAAAGTGAGACTAATAATTTTTTAATTTTATTTTTATTTTTAATTCATTAAGTTATTGGACATGTTGTGAATTAACTATAAAAAAAGTGAGATTAATAATTTTTTAATTCAATATGATTACTTTTTGAATTTTTAGTTATTGGACATGTTGTGAATGAAAGTGAGATTAATAATTTTTTAATTTTATCTTTATTTTTAATATATATATATTTTTAATTAATTGTTAAAATATTTTTAATTTTAATTATACATTTTAAAATAAATAAATTGTTAAATCAATCAATTTTTTTAAAATTAATTAATATAATACATTTAATTAATATTGTAAGTATAGAATTAACTATTAATTCAATTTTTAATATTTTAATTCAATATGATTACTTTTTGAATTTTTAGTTATTGGACATGTTGTATATGAAAGTGAGACTAATAATTTTTTAATTTTAATTTTATTTTTAATTCATTAAGTTATTGGACATGTTGTGAATGAAAGTGAGATTAATAATTTTATAAAAAAAATTATTTATTTTTAATATATATTTTTTAATTAATTGTTAAAATATTTTTAATTTAAATTGTACATTTTAAAATAAATAAATTGTTAAATCAATCAATTTTTAAAATTAATTATTATAATATATTTATTTAATATCGTAAGAATATAATTACTATTAATATATTTTAGTTTGAATGACTGTCATAGTTTGTTAAAGCTTTTTGTTTCATTTAATATAGGTTTTAAAATCATGTATTTTCCACCTAGATTAATCTGACTGTTGGCTTGTCTTGATCACGGTGACAAGAGGTTATAGAGAAAACTTGCCCTATCAAAGAGCTAAACTCCATACCATTAGGCTAGCCTATTGGTTCCTCTTGATATATGTGTGTGTGTGTGTGTGTGTGTGTGTGTGTTAGAATGATTTAGAATAACTAAGAGGGGGGTGAATCAGTTATCCTAAGTCCAGATGTACCAATTGAACTCTCAAGTACTTTAACCAACTCAGATCCACTCAGTAATCCACTTGGTCTCTATAGCATATAATCAGTAACATAAACTTGCAGTTTACTGTCCTAATATAATCAACTTGCAGAATATAAAACTCTTAACAATATAACACATCAAATAACATTCACACAAGTATGACACTAGGATTTAACGTGGAAACCCAATATGGGAAAAACCACTAGTAACATGCTACCAGTTTTTCACTCTTCTGAAGTGAGCTCTGTGAGGAGCCAACCCTGTTAAAGGTTACAATACACACTCTTAAATGTGACTTGGTTAAAGGATTTAACCACCCTATTAAAAGTGAGCCTTGTTAGAGGGCTTAGACCATTCCATTAGAATGTCACCTTGATTAAAGGATTTACAATATGGTTGTTAGGTCAACCTTGTTTAAAACGATTGTGCACTGATACAATGGTTAGAAAGTAACAGTAATGTGATATGAAATATACAACTCACTTTGCAAATATAGATCCACTTCCGCTCAAATGCTAATTCACTAACTTGCCTCCATTGTCATCTCAAACTCGGATTTGCGTGGAAACCCAGCAAGCAATCACCACTGTGCAGTCCTATACTGCTCTTCTCAGCCTTCTCTACCTTCTGCTTAGATTTTCCAGTCAACTGAATTAACCTCTACCATACACATATAACCTCAATTAGGTTAATCTTATACCTCTTTGATTAGGTAGCTAGATCTTTTGTCGCTTAATCACCGTAGATCTTAGGGTTTGGTCAGATCCAACGAATCCTTCCAACATTTCATTTTCCATCTACATTGTAGAATACATCCTAAAAATCCTTCTTGAATCCATACATAAAAATGGTTAAACATAAATTAAGTATTCATTCAATTCTCCACAACAATAATCCTTATCTTAAATATACTTCACATATCCCAAGAATAAACTATGTCGACTGGGATCTCAAATCTCTCTCATACTGTCAAAATACTGACACTCGGTCATCACTATGTTCTTCCGCTCGGTCAATACTAGATAAATCAGTAATTACTGACGCTCGGTAAATACTGATGCTTGGTCAACAATAAATTGGCTCGGCAGGTACTGGTGCTCGATCGACACTCTCATCACTCGACACATACATAAGTTCCTTAATCTTCTGCTCTATTACTCGGTCAAGACTAAACTTGTAGTCATCCAAACTTCACTTGGTGTTAAAGATAAACAACATATTACCTTACCAACATGCTATCTCCTCAAGTACCCATTGTAGTTTCACATAACTCAACCATTTCACCAGGTCTTCTTGTTATGTCCTCTTTTCAAATCTTCTTCATCAATCAATTGATATGGCACTTTACAAGATAGCAACTATCGTACCAGTTAAATTTTGACATTAATGGCAATATAACAATTATTTCAATTATAGTTTCCAATAATCTCCCTCTTTTGCATTGATGGCAAACACATGCAAAGTTACCAAACAATCCAAACAGTGTGTTCTGTAAACAGATTTTTATTAATGTCCTTAGCTTCATTCTGATTCTCTCCAATACAATATCTCCCTCTTGGATATATTTCTCTCTGTGTAATCTCTGAATATCTTCCTCATAGTAGTTTAATTCTCCCTCTTTGACATATCTCCCTTAGCATATCTCCCTCACTTTTTTCATGTCTAATTCTCCCTCTTTGAAAACAATGCCAAAGACATACATCTTCATTATGTAGATATCTTTGTGTCAACTTTCTGAATTCTATGCTCCCTCTGTCATCTTGCTTATGAATGATCAACATCTTGTGCGTTACTCTTCATAGCTTTAGGCAAATTCTAAAGTGTGACCACCTTTGCATCAACTTATCAGATATTTTGTGTAATGCATTTGATGCAATCACTCCATGTGATCCTAGTTAGCCTCAGATAGGGGAATCACCCCTAATTTACCTCTTAGATACTCATGAACATCCTTGGGTAATGCCTTAGTAAATATATTTAATAACTGTTCCTTTGTATTTGCATTTTCAATTTTTACTTCTTTGTCTTGTGCTAACTCTCTCAAGTAATGATACTTGATAGCAATATGCTTGGTCTTTGTATGCATCACAGGGTTCTTTGAAATATTAATAGCACTAGTGTTATCACAACAAATATAACTAGTTCAATGATCTCTTCCTCCATTCCTTTCAACAATTGCTTGATCCACACTATATTTGAACAATTCACTACTACTGCAACATATACAGCCTCTTCGGTTGATTGAGAAATGCAATTCTATTTCTTGCTTGTCCAATAGACTAATCTCTTTCCTAAAAAGAATGCACCTCCACTTGTACTTTTTTTGTCATCAACATTACCTTCCCAATCGGCCCTTGTATAAACTTTTAGTTCAAACTTCTCATTCTTCTTATAATATAATCCATAGTCCTTTGTTCCCTTCAAATACCTCAGAATCTGTTTCACTGCCATCAAGTGACTATCCTTAGGATTTGCATAAAATATTGCAACAATCCCAACTGCTAATGCAATATCTGGTCTATTATGGACAACATATTGTAGCTTCCCAATGATTGATATATACAGTGTTTGATTGACTTCAGTTGTCTCATCAGTCTTTGATAGTTTCTGTTTAGTAGCCATAGGTGTACTTATAGGTTTGGAGTCCTCCATGCCAAAGGTTTTCAGTATCTCCTTGATATATTTAGATTGAGTAATGTAGATACCTTTCTTCATCTGATATACTTGCAATCCAACAAATAATTTGATCTCTCCAAACATAGACATCTCAAATTCAATTTGCATCTCATTTGAAAATGTTTGGCATAAAGTATCTTTTCCTCCAAATATGATATCATCAACAAATATTTCAACTAACAATATTCCTTTACCTTTCTAAGAATTTAAGTACAGATTATTGTTGTCATTTGTCCTTGTAAATCCAATCTTGACTAAGTAATTATGCAATCTCTCATACCATGCTTTGGGGGCTTGCTTCAATCCATACAACGCTTTTTGTAGCTTGCAGACCATATTCCTCTTGCTTGAATCAACAAATCCTTCAGCTTATTCAATGTATACCGCTTCTTCCAGTATTCCATTCAAAAATGTTGATTTGACATCCGTTTGATATACTTTGAATCCTTTGTAAGCTACATAAGCCAATAGAGTTCTAACTCCTTCCAATCTAGCAACTGGGGCAAACGTCTCACCAAAGTCAATGTCTTCTTCTTGTGCATATCCTTTGCATACCAGTTTGGCCTTGTTCCTTATAACTTCTCCATGTTCATTCAGCTTATTTCTAAATACCCGCTTGATTCCAATAACATTCTTGTCCTTTGGTCTAGGTACTAGTGTTTGGGTTTTGTTCTTCTCGATTTGTTCAATCTCTTCATTCATGGCCTATATCCAGTCTTCATTATCCAAAGCATCTTTCACTGATTTGGGCTCAAATTCACATAATAAGCATGTCTGATTTTTCAATTTGATTCTTGTCATGACCTCTGAATATTTTTCTCCAATGATTTGATATGGTTTATGATGTCGTTTTACATATCTTGCTAGTGTAGGCTCTGGTCTCCTTTGCTCTTGTTATTCTTCCTCAGATTCACCATGCAAATTCATTTTAGGTTCATTTTGTGTCTCGGATTCTTCCTCAGATTCCTCAGCAATTTCCTCATGATGCTCGACAACCTCTTTCTTTGTCTTTCATTTTCTTTTTGTTTCTTAACAACACCGTTCTGTTGTTCGGTAGCTTCATTTTAGGGTTCAGGAAAACTGCTGGGCTCTCCTTCGTTCATGTAAATGAAAGATCTGTAGTCTTCAGGTTCTTGCTTGCATTTAACTTCATTCTTTTTTGCATATTCACCAATTCTAAAATTTTCATTTTCCACACTTTGTTAGTGTTAGAATCCAAACACTTATATGCTTTGCTCTTAGTGGAATAACCTAGGAATATGCCTTCATCACTTTTAGCATCAATTTTTCCATTTCTATTATCTTTTAGTATATAAAATTTTCACCCAAAGACTTTAAAGTATTTTACATTAGGTGCATAACCATACCATAACTCATAAGGTGTAATATCAGTACCTTTCTTGACTTATACTCAGTTAAGGGTATAGATTGATGTACTTACAGCTTCTCTCCTGTACCCTTTTGCAACATTCTTCTCTATCATCAGTGTTCTAACACAATCCATTATTGATCTATTCCTTCTCTTGGCTATGCCATTCTGTGGGGGAGTCCTTGGAGAAGACATCTATCTTTTAATTCATCTATCATTACAGAATAAGTTGAACTCACTAGATATAAACTCTCCTCCTCTATCAAATCTCAGACATCTTAAGCTCTTACTTGTCTCTTTTTCAAATTTTTCCAAATACCACTTAAACAACTCAAAAGCATTAGATTTTTCCTTGGGAAACATCACAGTAATCATTCTAGAGTAATCATCAACAAACATTATGAAATATTTATCACCTCGGTAGCTTTGCACACCAATAGGTCCACAAAGGTCAGTATGAACCAATTCCAAAACATTATCTGAAGTATAAGTTTTTCTCTTAAAACTAGACTTTGTCATTTTGCCCAACTAACATTGCTTACACATAACATTATCAGGTTTCTTCAATCTTGGTAAGCCTCTTACTCTTTTCATCTTACTAATATTTACCGAATCGTCAAAGTTCATGACATAACCTCTTATGCCATAACCATATATCATCATATTGTGCAAACAAACATGTCTCATCAGATATATCTAGATAGAAAAATTACCTCTTGTTTGTTCACCACTTCCAATTAGTTCACTAGTAGCATCAAATATTTTTTCCTTTTGTGATGGAATTCAACTTGGTATCTAGAAGTGTTCAACTAAGCAACACTCAACAAATTATAGTTTAGAACTTCAACCCAATAAGCATTGTCACATGTAATCTTATTAGTCATTTTTATTGATCCTTTTCCTTTCACAAGACATGGTTTGTCATTACCAAACTTAACACTACCACCTTTGCAATAGCTTAAGGTTTCAAATTTACTTTTATCACCAATCATGTGATGTGAGAAACCACTATCAATTATCCATCTATCACCTTTACTCATATATGAAATAAGTGCAGTTTTCTCATCCTCATCGAAATCATCTTTCATAGCAACATAAACAACTTCTATATCATTGTCATCAGATTTATCAGATTCACTATCAATTTCTTCTTCAGAAATATAGCAGGATTTCTTACCTTTGTCCTTATACCTTCTAAAATCTCTATCATCCGTTTTGTCTTTGTACTTTATTTCTCTTCTATCATCCTTGTCATTCCTGTCAGGACATCTTGCTACAATATGGCCAACTTTGTTACTTGAAAAACATATTATAGGAAGTTTACTTTGAATTTTCCTTTTCCTCTCGGTAGTCTTCTAGCCATAAGTGCTTCAAGTTCATCAAGATCATCAACAAAATTGTCATTGTCACTATTCACATGTCTTTCTTTTCCTTTCTTATATTTATGAAGGGTCAATTGTGATTTGAATACAGAATCAACATTGTGAGGAGTGAAATTATCAAAATTTGATAACTCAAAAGTAGTAAGTCTACCAACTAAACCTTCCAGAGTTAAGTTGTTACCAGGAGTATGTCTCAGTTCTTGTATAGAAGATACTCTAATAGCATAAATAGGAATTAGATTTCTTAGTACCTTTCTAATAACAATATCATCATCAATAGATCCATTAGCTCCTCTAATAGCATTTACAACCTCCTTAACTCGACTACAATATTGAACAATAGTTTCACCATCTAACATTCTCATTTCATCAAGATAGCCTCTCAAGATTTCAAATTTGGCTCTCAGTACATTTGTATCACCTCCATAGATAGTTTCCAGTGTGTCCCACATTTCTTTAGCAGTTTTATAGTCTTTTATATCTTCAAATTCAGGATAACTTAGGGCTGATGCAATCTCCAACATTTCTTGGTTGTGTTCTTGTTTTTCTTTCATTTGCTGAGTTGTCATAACTGTAGGCATTGTTATGTAATCATGTTCCACATACTATTTTTCTTCTTCTTCAATTCTAGCTAGGTGTAGCTTCATCATAATTTTCCATGCAGGGAAGTTCTCCTTGTTAAGCCTCGATACCTCATTTTTATACATCTTGATCTTTAGTTTCAAGTACCTTCAAAATTTTCGTTACAAGCACCACATAGCTCTAATACCAATTGTTAGAATGATTTAGAATAACTGAGCAGGGGGTGAATTAGTTATCTTAGTTCCAGATGTAAAAATTGAACTTTCAAACACTTTAACCAACTCAGATCCACTCAGTAATCCACTTGGTCTCTATAGCATATAATCAGTAACATAAACATGCAGTTTACTGTCCTAATGTAATAAACTTGCAGAATATAAAACTATTAACAATATAACACATCAAATAACATTCATACAAGTATGACACCAGGATTTAAAATGGAAACCCAATATGGGAAAAACCACCAGTAACATGCTACCATTTTTTCACTCTTCTGAAGTGAGCTATGTGAGGAGCCAACCCTGTTAAAGGTTACAATACACACTGTTAAATGTGACCCGATTAAAGGATTTAATTACCCTATTAAAATTAAGCCTTGTTAGAGGGCTTAGACCAGTCCATTAGAATGTCACCTTGATTAAAGGATTTATAATCTGACTGTTAGGTCAACCTTGTTTAAAAGGATTTTGCACTGATAGAATGGTTAGAAAGTAACAGTAATGTTATATGAAACATACAACTCACTTTTCAAATACATATCCACTTTCTCTCAAATGCTAATTCACTGAATGGCCTCTATTGTCATCTCAAACTCATATTTTCTTGGAAATCTGTCAAGCAATCACCACTGTGTAGTCCTGTACTTCTCTTCTCATCCTTCTGCTTAGATTTTCCAATCAAATGAATTAACCTCTACCATACACATATGACCTCATTTAGTTTAATCTTATACCTCTTCGATAAGGTAGCAAGATCTTTTCCTCTTAATCATCACCGTAGATGTTTTAGGGTTACGTCAGATCCAATGAATCCTTCCAACATTTCATTTTCTATCTACATTGTAGAATACATCCTAAAACTCCTTCTTAAATCCATACATAAAAATGATTAAACATAAATTAAATGCTCATTTAATTCTCTACAACAATCATCCTTATCTTAAATATACTTCAAATATCCCAAGAAATCAACTATGTCAGCTGTGATCTCAAATCTCTCTCAAACTGTCAAAATAATGACACTCAGTCATCACTGTGTTCTTCCGCTCGGTCAATACTAGATAATTCAGTAATTACAGACACTTGGTAAATATCGATGCTCAGTCGACACTAAATTGGCTAGGCATGTATTGGCGCTCGGTCGACACTCGCATCACTCGACACATACATAAGTTCCTTAATATTCTACTTTGTTACTCGGTCAAGACTAAACTTGTAGTCATCCAAAATTCACTTGGTGTTAAAGATAAACAACATATTACCTTACCAACATGCAATCTCCTCAAGTACCCATTGTAGCTTCACATAACTCAACCATTTCATCAAGTCTTCTTGTTATCTCCTCTTTTCAAATCTTCTTCATCAATCAATTGATATGGCACTTTACAAGATAGCAACTATCGTACCAGTTAAGGTTTGACATCAATGGCAATATAACAATTGTTTCAATTGTAGTTTCCAACAATATATATATAATGAATAAATTTTAATTGATTAATGTGACTTATATAATAATATAATATGACATATTACAAGGTGAGTTTGTTGTAAGTAGGCAAGGAGTACCATTATTTTTTAAAATTGTATAGATATCCATCAAAGCAAAAAAGGTAAGAATTTTGATAGGTATAGTAGTTGTAATCATATTGATAGACACATGTGCAACATACAAAAGCATAGACAAATCACACAAACTATGACTATAAGAAATAATTGTTCATGCCCCCTTTCCAAAAATAGCGCTTACTATTTATATTACACCCAATTATCCAAAAATAATATTCTTTAAGGTGAAAAAATAAAATCAAATTTAATGTCAAATTAATAAATGACATTTATGAATGTATGGGGAGGCTAAAACACGGTGTGAGAAATTGGATAGTATATTTTGGAATGTTAAATGACAATTGGAAACTTTTGACAAAATCCACAAATAGCTAGTTGTGATTTGGAGAGTGAGGAAGCGGAGAACAAGTGGAGGAGTTACATTCTTGGAAATAGAAGGCATCTGTCCTCTTTGCCACACATTTTGGGCACCCAAATGTGTGCTTGAATATTCTTTGATATTTAGGATGTTTTGGTTTTCATTATGCATTCATCACTTATATTGGCTAATTGTTTTTTATTTTTCTTTAAAGGTTGTTAAACCTTTGGAGAAGGAGAATCAAGAACAAGATCTTTGATTATTTTTAGATGAATTAAGGATGAGACTTAGAGGTTCAACATGGTGTAGTCTCACTTACAAATTATCATTGAGCATGTTTGTAATGTTTCTTTTAGCTTCAATAGTTTTTGTGTTTTTAGATAGCTCTAGAATTTGTAACATTTTGTGTTGTTTGTATTTTTGCATTGGAATAAATCATTAGGAGTCTTGAGGATGTGATTTTGTTTTTTTTGAGTTTTTTTTCTCATGTATTTTGTGGTTAAGAACATTTGAGATAAGTTTGCGAAGTTTATTTGCAAGTTGCAATTGCTTCTCTATGTGTTTGAGCTCCTATTTTGGGGTTCAGTTTGATGTATTTTTGCAAAAAATGAATATTGTTATTACCTAATGTATTTAACAAAAAAAAATGTAAAAAACATTTAAAAATCTATAATAAACATTCTATGTTAGGTGCACAACATATAGTTTTAATTTGAAGTATTTTGGTGAACTTTTCAATTTACTCGATTTCATTGTTTCTCTTCATTTGTAAATTTGAATTTAATAGACGCGGGAAAGTTTCAAATTTGGTTTAATAATTGGGCAAGGGTTATTAAAATGGTATCAAAGTTGTTACCTTATTGGCCTGATGGGTCAAACAAAATTTATGCAAACGAGTGAAAGGTAAATAGGGTATTTATAATATGAGAAGAACAAAGGATTGTTTGATAGTTCTTCCTTAGAAGACACAAAAGTAGAAACAATGAAGAAGGGGAAATGGTTGATTCTATGAAGTTGCATAAAAAGTTTCTTCATTAACTTCAAAATAGTTAGAAGCAAATTTCAAAGAGTATTGTGGACACCAAAGAAGTTATAAGATCAGTACAAGAAAAACTTCAGTGTACCCTGTCTACAATGAAAAAGGAAGTACTTCAAAAGTGGCCAAAGTTTCAAAGCCAACCTATTATAAATATTCACAAAGTATGTTCTCACCTAGAGATGAAGCACCCACTCAAAACTCATCTTCAAATCTCATGTAGAAACTACATGAAAGTTAATTGCAATGAAATCAACCTATAACAATTTGGATGATGAATTTAGGAGTTTGATTCCCTTTAGAGATTATGTAGCTATGATGAATACCTTACTACCAAAGAAAGGTTATAAGAAGGAGAAAAATAAAAATGAGAAAGAGAACAAGAATACATTGAGTAAAATTTTAGCTCCTACATATGATGGGACAAACAAGATTCCAGCAAGAGCCTAGCTACAAAAGCTACATGCCTTTTTTACTCTCAACCCAATGAAGGAAAAGGATGTTGTTCAATATGGAACTCTACACCTTGAATACACAGCTTATGACCAGTGGTACCATGGTATTACAATCAAGGTCATAATCAGGTGAATATTGAAATGATAAATTTAGTTAAAGATTAATATATACATTTGAACTCAAGGATGAGGACAAGTATTTTAAGGAGTTGTCAAAGCTTAGGAAAACAAAATCTATTAATGATTATGTAGAATAATTCCAAAATGTTGTTGTTATGGTACCTGATATATCTAAAAAGAGGATTATCTATCTCTTTCTTGAAGACCTTGAAGAAGCTATTAAGGTTTTAGTTAAGGTTTTTTCACCTTTGACATTGCAAGAAGCTATCAAAAGAAGTTTGTAGCTTATAATTTTTTATGTCTATGAAACTGGTAACTAGTCAAATGCAATCTAATTCTTTGCAACATGAGGGGAAGTTTTAGGAAAATATATTTCCACCTCTACCATAAAAGAATGTACCAAATGCAAAAAATAAGAAGGTGGATGATGAAACTAGGGGTAAGCAGCTTCAAAGGAATAAATTGTGTTTCTCTTGTAGAGAACCATGTGTTCCATGACATAAATGCTTAGCCAAAGGACAAGTTCACTTTATTGAAGTTGTTTTAGATGTTGAATCTTATGATAATATGGAATTCTATGATACCTAAGAGGAAGAAGAAAAAGAAGAAGAGAAAGAAACAAAATTAGCAAGAGAGGGAATTTGGCAACCTTATTAGGAGCTATGAGGTATCACCATTTTAAGATTCGGAAAGTACTAGCTAGACAAAGGATGACAATTCTGTTAGAATAACTGAGTTGGGGGGGGGGGGGGGGAAANGGGGGGGGGGGGGGGGGGTAAATCAATGGCCTTAAAATAATTCCAAAAATCCAACCAAAACTTATATCTCAAATATAATATCCCATAGTTATCTTTCAGTCCATCAAGATGTATGCCTTAAATAACTTTAACAAATATAAACTGCTCGGTAAGATATATTGTTTATCTTTTCTAGAATTCACCTAGTAGCAACAAATAAACTTAGTGTTTACCGACCAATCAAGTATTACTAATGTGTAAAAAAAAATCAATGCAATGAAAGAAATACACATTTGACACATAGATTTTAACGTGGAAACCCTATTAAGGGAAAAACTGCTTGGGACTGGTAACCCAAAATTTTCACTCTTCTGAAGTGAGCTCGGTGAAGAGCCAACCCTGTTAAAGGTTACAAACACATTCTTAAGTGCGACCTTGTTAGAGGATTCAAAACTAATAGTTTGTCTTTTGAACTATCATTCATTATGTTGTCAACAAGAAAACCTTTTGATACTCTTGAGTATCTCAATACAATAAGGATGGTTAAATCCCACTCGGTTAAGAGATTTTCTGAATCAATGGTTAAACTAATATAGTAAATGATATGTTCAAAATACAACTTTAACTTGCAAATATTCAGATCTAGTATTATTCCAATAATACCTCGCAAATCAATATTATCTTCAATTCCTTTTCTCCCCTCTTTGTTCTGCTTGGTGAATGTTGTGTTCTCTATTGCTCGGTGTCTGCAGAATTCCTTGGCTCTGTTCTTCAGCCTGTATGATCAGATCTGCATGAAGACTTCTATCTTCACCAGAATTATATTCAACATTCATCTTTTCATAATGAAATCCTTGTCTCTTTATATAGACATGATTAGCCGCTTAGTTTCCTTTTTTTTGTCGTAGATCACTTCTTGATCTGTAAAGCTCGCCATGCTTGATTTAATCTATAAATCTCTCCTTCAGTTTTATTCCACAAATATCTCCATGATAGATGTGAATAAAATGTGCTTTAAATATCCCTCTTTTCTTTAGTTCAACTAATCGTTAAGAATAAAGAAATCAATTAGTCAATCTAAATATAGCTTGTGTCAGCTAAGTGTTTTGTCGTTCTTTAACTTGAGTTTTGATCAGTCATCAACTTCAGTTAGCTTGGTGACCACTTTAGTTATGCTTGGTAAATAGCTCTTGCTCAGTAACCACTTGCTCGATTACTGAAGTTCTTGGTATACAATGTGAACTTCTCAGTGTTCACTATTCGTCGGTGTGCACTATCTGTCAGTGTTTACTGTCACTCGATGTATACATAACTTCTAAGTTTTACCAACCATATAAACTTTGTCTCTTCAATTCTTCAAGTTTATGACAATATCTATATGACCAATCATACTATATTAAGTTGAAATCAATGATAATACAATACATTAACTGATTTAATGTCTTGTGTTTACTTTTGCCTCTCAGTGATCATCAACTTATCATCTTTAAACATTTAATAAGTTATAGTTCATCAATCTCTCCATTTGGCATTGATGGCAACATACTATGAAATATACAGTATGAGATATGCCATAACATACCAAAATTTTGTTCTATAACTAATTCAAATATCTGAGTCTCGGTAAGCTCTTCTAGCTTAGGTTTGATTATGTTATTTTCTCTTCCTTTCGTCATTCCCTTTAATGGATAGGTGTAGAAATTTTGTCTTCTGCTTCTGTCTCTCCCTTTCTTGTAGAATATTTTCTCCCTTTTCTGGGTAGATATGCAGTTTTTAAATTTCTCCAATTCTCTCCCTTTGATGGATGGTTATTTCATTGAATCTTTCTTGTCCTTTGTGTTGTTCATCTTACTCCCCGATGGATATTTCATTTCTCTCCCTCTAGATGTACTTCTCCCTGATCTCTCTCTCTCTCTCTCTCTCTGATAGCAATGCCAAAAAATAATTTATCATTGAATCTTCTCTCCATCAACAATACAACTCTGTATTAGCCAACAATATCTCTTGTGTGTGTTTCAGATAAGTACCTTCTTGTTCATTGTAGTCCATATATTGGCTTGCATCAACATGATTAATATTTTAATAATGTGTAGGCTGATGTAGCCTCTTAGTCATCTTAGTGACCAGTAGACAAGGGTCAAACCCCTAGTCTATTCCTCAGGTACTCAAATATATCTTTTGGCAATATTTTTGTGAATATGTCTACTTATTATTCTTTGGATTATACATATTCTAGTATCACCTCTTTCTCTTGTACTTGTTCCGTTAAGTAATGATACTTAATAGCCATGTGATTTGTCTTAGCATTCATCACAAGGTTCTTTGAGATGTTTATAGCACTAGTATTATCACAATAGATAATTACTGGGTCAAGAATTTATTCATTCATACCTTTCAGCAATTGCCTGATCCATGCAATGATAGAGCAATTTGCAGCAGCAACCACATATTCTGCTTCTACTATTTATTGTGGTATGCATCCTTGCTTTTTACTTATCCATGTGACAAGTCTGTCACCCATAAAGAATGCTCCTCCTATTGTGCTCTTTCTATCATCTATGTTTCCAGCCCAATCAGTATCAATATAAACTTGTAGCTCAAATTTGCCTTCTTTATTGTACCAAAAACCATAGTCTTCAGTATTCTTTATATATATTAGAATTCTTTTAACAATAGCCATGTGTGATTCCTCAGGATTAGCAGAGAATCTTGCAACTATACCAATTGCAACTGCTATATCAGGTCTAGTGTGTACGACATACATTAGTTTGCCAATCATAGATCTCTATAAGGTCGGATTTACCTCGGTTGTCTTGTATTCCTTTGTCAATTTGCATCTGGTTGCCATAGGTGTTCCAATGGGTTTGGAGTCCATCTTGAATATATTTAGAACTTCTTTTATGCATTTGGATTGTGTGATGTAGATACCTTCATCCTGTTGTAGAATTTGTAGGCCAAGAAAAAAATTGATCTCTCCAAACATTGACATCTCAAATTCTTTGCTCATTTCATTAGAAAATGACTTGCATAGCATATCATTACCTCCAAATATGATATCATCAACAAATATCTCAGCAATCAAAACTTTACCATCAGTTTCTCCTTTCAAATATAGATTATTGTTGTCACTTGTTCTAACAAATCCAATACTAATGAGATATGAGTGAAGTCTTTCATACCATGCTCTCGGTGCTTGTTTCAATGCTACAAGGCTTTGTGTAGGTTACAAACCATGTTCCTCTTGTTAGGATCAAAAAAACCTTGAGGTTGTTCAATGAATACCTCCTCTTCTAGTATTCCATTCAAAAATGCAGATTTAACATCCATTTGGTATACTTTGAATCCTTTAAAAGCAACATAAGAAAGTAGAATTCTTACTCCTAGTCTAGCAACGGGTGCAGAGGTTTCTCCATAGTCAATAACTTCTTGTGCATACCCTTTGCATACCAGTATTTCTTTGTTCCTTATGACTTCTCCATTCTCATTCAGTTTGTTTCTGAATATCCATTTAGTACTAATGACATTTTTGTCACTCGGTCTAGGTACTAATGTCCATGTTTTATTATTCTCAATATGTTCAATCTCTTCATTCATTGCACTAACCCATTCTTGATTCTCAAGTGCATCATCAATATATTTAGGCTCAATGTCATAAATCAAACATCTAGTGTTAAGTGACTTACTTCATGTTCTCATTCCAGCTCTTTTGTCTCCAATGATTAGGTCCTGTGGATGGTGTCTTCTGACATATTTAGCAAGTATAGGTTCAGATCTATGTTCTTCATTTTGATCATCATTATGATCTTCATTATCACTTGGTTCAACATTATGAGCATTTCCCTAATTCTCAGTGTGTGCAGCCTGTTGCTCAGTTGTATTACTCTATCGCTTGGGCAAAGTGTCAAGTTCTTCTATGTAGACAAATCTATTGTAATATTCTGGTTCCTTTATGCTTTCCTCATCATTTTTCTCAGCAAATTCATCCACTTTAACATTTGCACTTTCAATGATTTTGTTAGAAGATTTGTTCAGACATTTATAAGCTTTTCTTTTAGTAGAATATCCTAGAAATATTTCATCATCACTTTTAGAGTCAAGTTTCCCATTTCTATCATCTTTCAATATATAACATTGACTTCCAAAATTTTTAAAGTAACCCGCATTTGGTGTGTATCCATACTATAGCTCATAAGGTGTCTTATTGGTGTCTTTCTTCAATTGAACTCGGTTTAGTGTATAGACAACAATACTTACAACTTCTCTCTAGAATGTTTGTGTGATGCCTTTTTCAATCATCAGTGTCCTAGCACAATCAACAATTAATCTATTCCTCATTTCAGCAATCCCATTTTGTTGTGGTGTTCTCAGTGCAAAAACCTGTCTTGTAATCCCATGCTCATTACAAAATTTAGTGAATTCATCATAAATAAATTATCCTCCTCTATCTGATCTTAAACATTTCAGTTCTTTTCCACTTTGTTTTTGAACTTTAGCTTTATACCATTTGAACATCTTAAATGCTTCAAATTTCTCTTTTAAGAACATGACAGTCATCATCCTAGAATAGTCATCAACAAATAGAATAAAGTATCTTTCACCATAATAGCTCTCAGTTCTCATTGGTCCATATAAGTCACTATGGACTAACTCTAGAATATCATTAGATGTGTAGGTTTTTCTCTTGAAACTAGACTTTGTCATTTTTCCTTTTTGATAGTTCTTGCACATAACATGGTCGGGATTTGAAATACTCGGTAAGCCTCTCACTTTTCTTTTCTTACTTATCTTAACCATGTTGTCAAAATTCACAAGACATAATATTTTATGCCACAACCAAACATCTTCATTTATATCCAATAAACAAGTGGTCTCAATATTGTCAAGATATAATAGATTACCTTTTGTTTGTTCATCAATATCGATCAACTTTCCAATTCCATTATAGATCTTTGCCTTTTTATTCTCAAATGCAACTTGATGTCCTATGTTATTTAGTTGTGAAACACTCAATAAATTATAGTTAAGTCCTTTCACCCAATGTAAATTTTCACATCTGATCAGATTATTCAACACGATGGTTCCTTTTCCTTCAACTTGGCAAGGTGAGTCATTACCCATCCTAACTGATCCACCATTATAATATTCAAAAGTTTCAAAATTTTCTTAATCTCCAGTCATGTGATGAGTAAAATCACTATCAATAATCCAGACATCATTTTTTCTAACTTTAGATATGAGTACAGTTTCAACATACCTTTCTTCTTCGTCTGAATCATCCTTCCTAGCAATAAATACTACTTCAACATCTTCATCAGAATCAGTAGTAGAATTTTCAGCATTGTTCTCAACCAGGTAACAAGCCTTCTTTCCTTTGTCCTTGTAATCTCAGTTATCTCTTCTGTCATAGTGTCAGTTGCTTCTGTAGTCTCGATCATCACTTTTGTCAAACTTGTTTTCATAACACATGTCATTGTTTCTTTAATCATTTCACTTGTTAGGGCATCTAGCAGCAAAATGTCAATTTGTTCAACTTAGGCACATCTCTTTTACTCATCTTGTGATCTTTAGCTTAAGTATTTAAAATCTCTTCCAAGCACCAAATCTCTAATACCAATTGTTAGAATAAGTGAGAGGGGGGGGGGGGGGGGGGGAANGGGGGTGAATCAGTGGCCTTAAAATAATTCCAAAAATCCAACCAAAACTTATATCTCAAATAGAATATCCTCTAGTTATCTTTCAGTCCATCAAGATGTATGTCTTAAATAACTTTAACAAATATAAACTGCTTGGTAAGATATACTATTTATCTTTTCTATACTTTATCGAGTAGCAGCAAATAAACTTAGTGTTTACCGACCAGCCCAGTATTACTAATGTGTGAAACAAAAAATTAATGCAATGCAAAAAATACTCATTTGACACATGGATTTTAACGTGGAAACCATGTTAAGGGAAAAACCACTTGGGACCGGTAACCCAAAATTTTCACTCTTATGAAGTGAGCTCGGTAAAGAGCCAAGCCTATTAAAGGTTACAAACACACTATTAAGTGTGACCTTGTTAGAGGATTTAAAACTAACAGTTTGTCTTTTGACCTAGCATTCACTATGCTGTCAACAAGAAAAACTTTTGATACTCTTGAGTTTCTCAATACAATAAGGATGGTTAAATCCCACTTGGTTAAGAGATTTTCTAAATCAATGATCTGTTCAAAATACAAATTTAACTTGCATATATTTAGATCTATTGTTAGTCCAATAATACCTCTCTGATCAATATTCTCTTCAATTCCTTTGCTCCCCTCTTTATTCTACTCAGTGAATGTTGTGTTTTCTGTTGCTCGGTGTCTACAAAATTCCTTGGCTCTATTCTTCAGCCTATATGATCAGATCTGCATGAATACTTCTATCTTCACCATAATTATATTCAGAATTCCTCTTTTCATAATGAATTGCTTGTCTCTTTATATAGAAATGATTAGCCTCTTAATTTCCTTTTTTTTCATAGATCACTTCTTGATTCATAAAGCTCGCCATGCTTTCTTTAATCTGTAAAGCTCTCCTTCAGTTTTATTCCACAAATCTCTCCGTGATAGTTGGGAGTAAAACATGCTTTAAATATCCCTCTTTGCATTAGTTTAATTGATCATTAAGAATAAAGCAATCAATTAGTCAGTCTAAATATAGCTCTTTCCAGCTAAGTGTTTTGTCATGCTTTAACTTAAGTTTTGATCGGTCATCAACTTCAGTTAGCTCGGTGACCACTTCAATTATGCTCAGTAAATAGCTCTTTCTCGGTAACCACTTGCTCAGTTACTGCAGTGCTCGGTATACACTATGAACTGATCGATATTCACTCTCTTTCAATGTTTACTATCACTCAGTGTATACAGAACTTCTATGTTTTACCGACCATACAAACTTTGTCTCTTCAATTCTTCAAGTTTATGACAATATGTATATGACCAATCAAACTATATTAAGTTGACATCAATGAAAATACAATACATTAAATTATTTAATGTCTTGCATTTACTTTTTCATCTTAGTGATCATCAACTTATCATCTTCAAACATTTAATCAATTATAGTTCATCAAATTCTACTTGATAGTGGGGATACACACAACTTTATATATGAAGGATATTTTATGAGGAGAGGGCTTAAGGTAAAGGAATTAAAAGGTTTTGAATGTTACTGTATCATCTTAAAATGGAAGCACTTTCATGTTAAGAACATTTATCCCTCCTTATGGGATGTTTTTGACCACCATCATACGGTCCCCTCCTTTCTACATCATCTCCTGCTTCTATGCCTATTTAGGACCCTGATTGGGCCTCTCCGGGCACCTTCTATCCCACCTGGCACTTTTTCCAAGGGTTCTGATCCCCTAGGTCAAGGTCAACCTTGACCTTGACCTAGGTTAGGGTCAACCTCAACCTTGACCTGGGTCCCCCTTTCAAATTTGGAAATCTATCGATTGTTGGAGGTCATCCAAAATTCATTTCCCGCTTCCGGGTCGGCTGTTTTGGGGTTCCGAAGCGGTAAATCTTAAATTATATTTAACATAGGTCCTTTTCTAGGGGAATGGGTCTAATTGGAATTTAATTCTCCTATTTTGGCCTCCTTAGAAGATTGTGCCCTAATTTCATATAAAAGGAAGCCTCTCTCTCTCATTTTCTCTAAGTCTTCGAAGTGCAAAAAAGCTCTAACCAAGATTTTGTTCAAGCATCCATTGTTCTACATGTTTTCAAGATTTCAAGGTGTTCAATTCTTCCTCTCAAGAATTCAAGTTCTCCATTGAAGATCAAGGATTCAATCCCTCAAGCCTTTGAAGGGATTTGGTTCAAGCATTCAAAATTTATCATTCAAGCCCTAGATCTAGCCATCATGATGGTGTGATCTTCCTTCAAGATCCTTTGTGCATCCTCAAGACTCATTCATTCTCCCTTCAAGGTGGATTCCAAGCATACAATCATGGAGTTTTATGGTTTCTAAATCCCATGCTTTCATATTTACATACTTTCTTACATTTGAATTGCAATTACATACCTATTCAATATCATAGCTTCATTTTTGGATTCAATTCTACTACTTGTTAGCATTCTTATTTCAATTATTTATTTCAAGGTTAATTCCTAAATCGGGGTTTGACTAAGGAAAACCCCTTCCCCTAACAAAAAAACCTCTTTTTCTTGTAGGTACAGCTTTGGGACTACGGATTTGAACCCAGATCTGGATACCCTTTTTGCCCAACTTCTAGGATCCGCAAACATATTTTCTGTCAGACCTGTGCAGGTTAAGGTCAACATTATTGGGTGAGGGGTGACATTTGTGGGTCAAGGTCGACCTTTTTCACAAGACAACATCAGAATGGAAAAATATTTTTGGGTTTTGTTCATCTCTGTGTTTCCTTTCTGGATCATACTTCAGATTTTCCAGAAACTAAGTACAGACCCCAGAAAATAGCATTCTTTGATCTGCAATATTTCAAGGTTAGTACACTTCTCCAATTCCTTCAATTACTATCATATATCATTTCTATACATATAATTAACAAAATTTAAGATCCCTTTCTTGTTATTCTCCTTTCCAAATAGTTGATTCATTTGTGCATTAACCCTTCTTTTAGGTTGATCAACTTGGATCTTCCATTTGTGCATTTGGGAATAAAAGAGGAACATCCTATCTTCTCCCTAATCACAATTTCTGTACACAATCAATTAAATTCAAGTAAATATGAAGTAGGGTTAAGGAATTCAACACACTTTAATCAAATCAAACAACAATTAACAAATAATCTCCTAAACCCCATTTCATCCATTACATTTTGGTGAACCCGCGATACACAACTCTTTCTTTTTCTTGGTGTT
Organism: Thuja plicata; assembly: GCA_018584345.1. Taxonomy (NCBI): domain Eukaryota; kingdom Viridiplantae; phylum Streptophyta; class Pinopsida; order Cupressales; family Cupressaceae; genus Thuja; species Thuja plicata. Next base: position 520,279 of record MU225806.1, on the reverse strand, counting down.
AGAGTTACATTTCATATTAGATCTTGCATGCATATAGAAGTAGGTTTTCTTTTATTCTCTTACATTTATATTACAAAATTCATAAAAATCACAAAATTTCTTTAAAAATACAAAAACATTTAAAACATTTACATTTTTCATTGTGTTCAACATGTATGATTTTTGTTTTGAATACTTTGATGAGGCTTTTGTTGCTAAAGAGGATAGATCCCCTAATGAGGTACATGGAAGTGAGAATGAAAATGGTTCAAATGAGATCACCATGGATCCCATTCCTATTTCATCCTCCTCCACAACTTCTCCAATTGACCTCTACCATAGGATGTGTGCATGGTTACTGTTCGGGCTTAGAATTGTCACCCTAAATTAGGCATTAAGGCTTCATGGAAATTCTATCTGACATTGGAAACTTCCTCTAGCTATGGGTGAACTATGGATGAGGAAGAGTCTCCAGGTTATAGGTCGGTTCCTATTTGGTATGGAATATCACCTCCTGATTGAAAACTGAGTAGGGAAAGGGAAGAAAGAAACTTCAAAACTGGAAATAGATAGGGGTGATACACCAAGAGTGAATTCAGACTTTATTTGGAATAA
>MU225806.1:496559-515500 GCA_018584345.1 Thuja plicata | reverse complement strand
TGAATTCCCTTAATGCTCTCCCTCTTAGTGATGATCCTATGGAGAATCAAGCTCCTACCCCATCTTCTCCTAGGATGTATTCCTTTATTTTTCCTTCTTGTGAATCTATCAAACATACTAATGATGAAATAGTGACTACTGAAGTTCCATTGACTCCTTTTGATATGGCTTCTTGTTATGGTCATGGTTATCATTTACTAGTTAAACAAGGAGACCATACTCAAGGATGTGCTAAGCATAAACAAGGAATTCAAATGCCCTTACAAAATGGGGGACATGAGCATTCTTATGGATTTGGATTTAATCCTCAACAACATAGCAATGATACCAACATCTCAAATAACATTTCAAAACATGATGACCCTATGAAGGAATTTGACCAAGAGGTTGTTATTCCTAAACTCCTTCGTGCCAAGATGATTACTAGACCTAAAAACAAAAAGAAACGTAGTCTATACTTGAAGATTCTTCCTTTTTGTTTCTATCTTAGTTTTCATGATTATTCTAATGAATTTAAAACTTTACATTATAATATTAGGAAGCTCATTGATAGTAAAGTTATTTATATATCATATGGCAATGAGTTATATTTCAATCCTATTTTCTCTAAATAACATTTATGTTCCTATTATGGAACTCCATATTATGTAAACAATGTTAGCCTAATCTTTTGGGGCTCATTGTCTTGCATAGTATTGTGAGTGATATAATAGGTCCCCTTTCATCCTTGTCCCTACACTTGGGGGGCAAGGATGCCATCTCCTTCTTTTATGCCTTTCCGGGATCCACTTTCCCTTGGTAAGCAGTATCTATCTATTATGTGATATCCAATCATACATGAAAATTTTGGTTTGCATTAAGGATCTTTTTTTTTTATTAAAACCTATTTCATTGTTTAACATTAGGTTTCCATGGTTGATAAATCTCTCACCTTGGAAACTGAATAATGTGCTATCCCTCACAAGGGTTACTTTTTCACTTCTCACATGATATCTCTTGATATAATTTGATATATCCCTTGATTTCACCCCTGGGGGGCAAGATATTTTCCTTCTTCCTCTATCTAAGGATCTACTTTCCTTAGCATAGTGGCATTTGTTTATCATATAACATTATTTTCTTATAAAGATTTATGTTTTGACCATGGATACCCTCTTATACAAGAGGTGATTATCCTGGGTCATCACCTCTTCTTTATTTTTCAAACTATGCTTTTGATAAACTCTTGCTCTTGCTTTGGGTTAGAGTTTGATTCCTTCATCCTAAGATTCCACTTCCTCTTGATTACAGGGGCCTTGTTGATTGAATATTTGGTCCCTCTTTTCTTTAGAAGATGACATTTTATCCTAAGCACTCCTCTAGGGTAGGGCTCTTGCTGATAAGATCTCTTCCTATTTGAGGATCCCTTTTCCATAAGCGACATATCCATTTCATGATTATCTATGTTCTTAAATGTAAGGGTCAATACTCTTCACTAAGAATATGGCGTACGTTGTTGTAAAGCGGGATATCTCATTACCTTGTGAAGTAGGTATTCTCTTCCTCTTCCTTATCTTGCCTAGTGGGTAGCCATGATAAGGAGGGGGGCATATATAGGGTCTCCCTTGTACTATAGTTTACATTTATTTACATTTTATAGTATGCTAAATCCTTGGAAGGTAACACACATAAGTTGCTAAATCCTAAAGAGACATGCATTTTTACTTTTATGTTTGCTAAATCCTTGGAAGTTAACGCACATAAGTTGATAAATCCTAAAGAGATATGCACCCATTTTACTTTTATGATATGATAAATCTTTGAAAGGTAACGCACATAAGTTGCTAAATCTTGAATGGACACGCATTTTATAATCCATAGTGATACAAGAATGTGGATCTATGGATATTTTAAAAGCCGTCAGAAGATGCATTAACAATTACAAGCATAGTTTATGGGTGAACCTGTTGGTCTCTCCCTCCTTGGTGATTCATGGTAAGGTGGGCATCTTACTAGGTGAGGTAATCACTTTTCCTTCTCTCTCTTTCGCTTTCATGCTAGTAGGATTAGATCATGAAGCTATGTTATCTATAGTGTTGTTCTTGTCTTGCTTATGTAATCATGTATGTTTCTATGATTGATTGCTCTTTATTTTTCATATCTTTTATGCATGTATGTTGAGCTATAATCCTTGGTCTAATGACTTATGTCCTTGACCTAGTGATGTTCTACCTCATTGTGATCCACCAGAGTCTTTCTTCTAACTTTACCTCAAGCATGTTCGATTTCCATACTTTCGCTAAAGTGGGGGCTTAATGTATCATCTTAAAATGGAAGCACTTCCATGTTAAGAAAATTTAGCCCTCCTTAGGGTATTTTTTTGACCACCATCATACTATCCCCTCCTTTCTGCATCAGCTCCTACTTCTATGCCTGTTTAGGACCCTGATTGGGCCTCTCCGAGCACTTTCTATCCCACCTGGCACTTTTTCCAGGGGTTCTGATCCCTTGGGTCAAGGTCAACCTCAACCTTGACCTAGGTCAAGGTCAACCTTGACCTTGACCTAGGTTAGGGTCAACCTCAACCTTGACCTGGGTCCCCCTTTCAAATTTGGAAATCTATCGATTGTCGGAGGTCATCCAAAATTCATTTCCCGCTTCCGGGTCGACTATTTTGGGGTTCCGAAGTGGTAAATCTTAAATTATATTTAACATAGGTCCTCTTCTAGGGGAATGGGTCTAATTGGAATTTAATTCTCCTATTTCAGCCTTCTTAGAAGATTGTGCCCTAATTTCATATAAAAGGAAGCCTCTCTCTGTCATTTTCTCTAAGTCTTCGAAGTGCAAAAAATCTCTAACCAAGATTTTGTTCAAGCATCCATTGTTCTACATGTTTTCAAGCTTCCAAGGTGTTCAAGTCTTCCTCTCAAGCATTCAAGTTCTCCATTGATGATCAAGGATTCAAGCTCTCAAGCCTTTGAAGGGATTTGGTTCAAGCATTCAAGATTTATCATTCAAGCCCCAGATCTAGCCATCATGATGGTGTGATCTTCCTTCAAGATCCTTTGTGCATCCTCAAGACTCATTCATTATCCCTTCAAGGTGGATTCCAAGAATAAAATCATGGAGTTTTATGGTTTATAAAGCCCATGCTTTCATATTTACATACTTTCTTACATTTGAATTGCAATTACATACCTATTCAATATCATAGCTTCATTGTTGGATTCAATTCTACTACTTGTTAGCATTCTTATTTCAATTATTGATTTCAAGGTTAATTCCTAAATCGGGGTTTGACTAAGGAAAACCCCTCCCCCTCCCCCCAAAAAAACCTCTTTTTCTTGCAGGTACAGGTTGGGGACTGCGGATTTGAACCCAGATCTGGATACCCTTTTTGGCCAACTTCTAGGATCCGCGAATAGATTTTCTGTCAGACTTGTGCAGGTCAAGGTTGACATTATTGGGTTAGGGGTGACATTTGTGGGTCAAGGTCAACCTTTTTCACAAGATGACATCAGAATGGAAAAAGATTTCTAGGTTTTGTTCGTCTCTGCATTTCCTTTCCGGATCATACTTCAGGTTTTCTAGAAACTGAGTACAGACCCCAGAAAATAGCATTCTTTGATCTGTAATATTTCAAGGTTAGTACATTTCTCCAATTCCTTCAATTACTATCATATATCATTTCTATACATATAATTAATAGAATTTAAGATCCCTTTCTTGTTATTCTCCTTTCCAAATAGTTGACTCATTTGTGCATTAACCCTTCTTTTAGGTTGATCAACTTGGATCTTCCATTTGTGCATTTGGGAATAAAAGAGGAACATCCTATCTTCTCCCTAATCACAATTGCTATACACAATCAATTAAATTCAAGTAAATATGAAGTAGGGTTAAGGAATTCAACACACTTTAATCAAATCAAACAACAATTAACAAATAATCTCCTAAACCCCATTTCATCCATTACAATTATTGTGGAAGATGGGTTCACTATACCTTACAACTAGGTGATTAGACAATCAAGATGACCTTGGGTGATTATGAGCTATGTGAAGACTTCTTGGTATGGGTATTAAATAAGATAACATTGTTTTAGCTATCCAATGGTTGTAATCTATTAGAGGTTTTTATATGAACCATTAAACCATAGATTTCAAGTTTCAATCGAATGGAAAACAAGTGTTGTTAAGTGATGAGACTATAATTTGTCTCAGCATTAACCCAAAAAAATCATATATTTCTTCTTAATATAGTGATGTTAAAGTGGATTTGAGTAATAATGAAAAGTTCTTTGGTTGTTTAAGGGAGAATAAAAAGTAGATATTTGGTTTATTTTTAGTAAATACATGTGATGTAAATTGCTTCTATTATGTCACCATGAGTGTGCAAGATCTTAAGTTGTAGCTGAATGAGTGTTCTCTGAGTTGAAGAGCCCATACAAACACTGCAAATGAAATGTCTATGTTGGAACAATATCAATGCGTTGTTTCCATGAACTCTTCTTCGAGCAACAAGTCTAAAATCTGCAAGAATTGGGGGTCATCTATCATGAAATTTTCTTTCAACCGCTTCAAACTTACTTCCCCCCAAAATGTTTGTTGTTGGTTGACCGTTCGCAAAAATAAAATGGCCTCCATCTGTCTTCTCTGTCAAATTTTTACAAACCTATCCACTTGGAGCTTATAGACTCAACCAAATGAAAAAGAGAAACAAATGTTTTTTCCTATACAACCCATAGACCACCATTCCTTCTTCTAGACTCTTCCTTGTCGACTACCAATGCACTCCAATTGCTTCCCACATCGGCCTTGGAGAGTGCAACATTAATGAAAATTGTATCAATTCATGATGGCATCATGTACTTGCCTTCCTCTTTGATCAAAAATTTGTCAGGTTGTTAAATTTTGATTAAAATTTACCTTTCACCCTAATGGCTACGATGTGGAAGGAATACTTCCAAATTTAAATTTTGTCAAATAACACATTTATTAAATATCAATTTCAATTTATTATTTTTCTGCAATGGTTTAATTTTTCAATTGCAATATGTTCACCATTCCAACACATTAAAATAAATACATTTTAAATCTTCACTTGTTGAAACATAGTTTTATTTTAAATGTTTGTAGACATAATGATACTTCATCATTCATTATGCATATTTTTCACCATATTTTAACAATCATTTTTAAGTTAATTGTTAGATTAATTTTACACCTACAAAGCTTGCTCAAAGTTTAAAAATAATATTCCAATTTTACCTGTAGACACCTAAATTTGGTCAGGTGTACTAATAAAATAAAATAGGACTAAATCAAATCAAAATCAAAGGATCAATTAATAAACACATCAATTAATTAAACCTAAGCGTAAAAGGGATTAATCAAAACTATGTAATTGATTTAATCAATTTGTTATATAGATTAAATCAAAAATCAAATTCAACCCATTCCCTTACATGGCTAATTTAATTGAATTAATTAAATACTATTTTCTTTCAACAAAGGAGACAAGAAATTGAAGAGCCAATGAGAATTAATAATTGAAAGGACATGGATCACTCCAAACGTTTCAATCTTGATCACTCATTTGACCCTTTAATATCCTCACCACTCAATTTTGTCTCTTTGTCCCAACCTTTGAGACCAACATTTAAATGGTCTCTCCATTTGAAACCATTTGAAATCCTTCAACTCAACCAAGCTTGAATCATGATCAACTTAACTCTACCCCCTACCCTTGGGAAATCCTATAAATACCAAACATTTTTAGAGCATTAAGGTTCTTAGACATTCATGAGAAATTGTATCTACACTATAGACAAAATTCTTTGAGATCATAGTCATTTTTAGCATAATAGTGAATTGTGAGAGCTAAAATTGAGTGAATTGCATAGTAATTAGAGGAATTTGAGAGCTAGATTAGGCATATCAATCATCATTTCTCATTCTAGGACTGTCACTAACGAAGATTAAAGTTGAGAGCTCCATTAGCATGCTTAGTTAGAGAGACATGGAATTCATCTTGTTTATTTGTTAATTATTTGCTTAGTTTTAGATTATCTTTCCATAGAATTGATAGTAGTCAAACTAATTTCATGAAGGTATTATTAATATATAAACACAAATGGCGCCCACCGTGGGGATTTGAGCCTCTAACTTCCATTTTTTTTATCATTATTTGTATGTTTTTGTATCATTTGTTGTTGAATTTTGTAGTTTGCATGTAAATTGACACCTGTGAGGTGAATCTCGACACTTTTACACAGTTAAATGACGCCTATGATAACTTCTATTTTTTGTCTTACCTTCTTTCAACATGTGCAAAACCTGAAGTGAAACCTTCGATTGGGAAGGAACGCCTTTGCACAGTCAAAAAATGATTAAAAATATATCCTCTAACGAGTGTTATCTTTTATTTGATGCCTCTACTGCTCTGTTGTAATGCCTTTAAAGTTTTATTTTACGTTTGGATCAATTTCAAGTAGGGTTTAGTAATTTGCAAAATAGCACTTGTAGTCCTGAAAAATAATGGTTACACAGCATTAAAGCAGTGCATAAAGTGTTTTTAAATGACGCTTAGAGATCTTTGTGTTTTTCATCTTGCAGATTATTAAAAACATAGAACGAATATTGTGTATTTGATGAATTGCAGATGAGTAGGCATCCCAAGGTGAAGAAACCTGAGCAAAGAGTCTACAAGGAGAATAAAGAGGTAAAACTCCTTTCAAAACATGCAAAAGAAGTTCATAATTTGACTATTTTGGAAATTTTAGAGGAAGAGGAAAAGCTTTATGAACATTTCACTAAGGTTGTAGCTACTTACAAAATCAAATTCCCTACATTAAATTGATTTAAATTTGTTTAGGATCCTTAAAGAATTGACAATTGGAAAAGGATGTTTAACTTGTTCATTTTAATTTGATTTATTTTTCTTTCACTTTGTTGGTTGTGTTGAATAACTTTGTTGGAGGAAAAGGAGAGGGAATGATCACCACTAGGTGAGTGAAAAAAAAGAGCAAAAAAACCATCATAAAAGTGCATAGCCTTTGCTAGCTACACGAAAAGGTAGTTTCCTCATCAAGCTTGCATTTGCTTAAATTGTGGCATTTCAACTTTCAAAATTAGTCTAATTAGGAAAATCCTATTATTGTTAACCAAACGAGACATTAGGCCTATGCTCTCAACTTTTTAAGTTGATCAAAATGCCAAACACATCAGGTTTGGGGATAGAAAGAAAGGTTAGGGAATGAACCAAACACTTAGTTTTTAAAACCTCCTTGTCAAGAGGTCAAAATTAACCTTTTTAAACGTGTTTGGAAGAGAAGAAAGTAGTAGGGATATGCTCTTCACTCTTTGAGTGAATCAAAATCCTAAACCTACTTATTTGATTCATTTTCTTGCTTTATGAACATGTTAGAGCTATAGAGGGCCTTCCTCCCGAGAACATCCTTACGAGGATGGTGAGAGGGAATGACCCAAGTGGGAGACAACCATCTTAACCATGGTAAATCCAACCCACTATAATAAAAATGCATTCATCCATAAAGGGGTTGGTGACAAACCGGTGTTGAGAATTTTCACCTCCTCTAGTAGCCCTTTGGGATTGTGCGAAATCATGTTTTTATGCTTGTGGGAGGCCCTTGTAATGGGGGTTATAAAACTCATCATTGTTTTGAATGAAATTTTAAATAAAACCTAGTTAAGTAGTAAGCTTACCTATTAGAGCCATTATTTACAAGCCAATCTGACCATAGGTAGATTGTTTGGAATTCATTCTTGTTAAAGACCCATGAAAACATCTGAGAACATACACTTTGTGTGGTTTTAAGAGTAAAGGAACAAATGTTTATATGTATGTTGTGTTTTGTTTTTGCATTTTTAAACAAGAAAAAAATCCTCAAGATCTAATAACAATTTTAAAATTTTAAAAAAATCAATCAAACAGTGACAGACTAATTTTCCTGGTGAAGTGACGCCTGCAAACATTCCTTTGATGCCTGCAACTGATTCTGTGGTGCCTAAAACATGAAGTAGCATGTACCAAATTTAAAATAGCACGTGGTAACATCTCAAGTTGCATGTACAACTTTTAATTATTTCATGAAATTTTTTAAAAAAATGCATTCTAAGTTGCAAAGTAACATGTGGTACTCTTCCAGTGAGCGCATACACCACATTGAAGTAGTGCGTATGTACAACCCAAGTAGCGTGTATAGACTAAGAAAGTCAAGTAGTGGGTATTTCCTGAGGGTTTGGACAAATTTTGATTATATAATTAGATACCATTTTTGGAATTCTATATGTGTATCATTTTGGATTGATCATATCCCTTCAGATTTGAAAAATTCAAGAAAAAAAATTAGGGATTGATCAAAGGGATAAGTCAAGAACATTTGATCCATGATAATGTCGGCTTTTACTAAATCCCATTATATCAATTCTACTTTACAATCTAATGGTACCTATTTCAGGTAAGAAATTCCTTTCCCAAGTGACACATTCACTTCCCCACAATGAGTAGTTGCACTTGAAAAAGAAGTGGAACCAAATAGGATGTCCTTTCCCTTTGGAAATATGGATCCTGACCTTATTAATCTTGTCAACAAGGACACCACTAAAAACCAAAATAGTGGAAACAATGATGCCAACAATGGTGGGGGTAATGGAGGAGGAATTGACCCTAATAACCAAGGCATTGATTATAATGGAGGTAATAAGGATCCTCAAGATGAGGAGGCTACCGAGGAAAGAGTAAATGAGGCAGTGCAAAGTCCATTCTTCATGAAACTCATGGAGAAAGTCCTAGAAAGAGATGGGGAGAAGTATTTATTCGACCTAGCACAAGCAGGGGTAAAGCTTCCCCATGATTATGATGTTGATAGATTGAAAAAGAAAGAAGACGAGGCTAATCCAATCGACATCATGAATAAAAAATTTAATTTATTTCAAATACAATTGGATAGCATGAAGAAAATCACAGCTCCCAAGCCATTCTTGAGTGAGGCTTTATGTCCATTTCCATTTGACAAATATTTAATTATGGTACCATTCCCTATGAATGCAGTTTTTCCTAAGTATGACAATTATGAGGAGGAATCTAATCCACAAGATCACTTAAGGGAATTTTGTGCTTTAATCTTGGAGTTCATGCATGATACCACCTATTTAATGAGGTTATTTACAAGAAGTTTGGAAGGATCAGTAATGTAGTGGTTTTCCAAGTTACAATCCAATATTTGAACCTTTGAAGAGATAGCTTCCAAGTTTGTGACTCATTATTCATATAATATCAAACATGAGGTCACAATGATTAACTTATGTAACACTAAGAAACGCGATGGGGAAGCATTCTTGAATTTCTTGCAACAGTGGAGGGCGGTATTTGTTTGATACCCTAGAAGTGTACTCAAGAAGGAAAACATGGACATTTTCATGAATAGTTTGAATATAGAAATGAATTATTATTTAATTTTGCAATGTCCACATTCCTTCCAAGATATCATTGAAAATGGAGTTACAACCGAAGAAGTTGTTATGCCCTGCATACCCGTCCCTACATTTTGTAGGCAAAATGTTGGGTCCCCCTTTTTCACTTTTTCTCTTCCTTTGTTTTCCTTTGCTTTCTTTGTTGTCCCTCGGGGATTTTCTTCCGCGAGGTTTGTCTTTATTTTTTTTTGTTTCCTTGTGTCTCTAAGCTTGGGCCCAGAGTTTGTTTGTTCTCTCCAGAGTCGGATTCCAGACTCCGGGATTCTCTGCCATCATATCTTCTTTTGCGAGAAGGTATGATTGCATAGAGTCCCCAGGCTCGGAGTCTAGAGGTTTTCAGAGTTGTCAGAAAAGCGCAACCTATTTTTACCCTAAGGGTATAAATGGAAGTTACTTGTCATTTTCACAGTTACCGTAATTAAAACACTTAGAGCATTCAAAGCAATATTGAGGTGATTAAGGTGATTAAATAGTGAAGTTGCTCCCTATGCTTAGCGGCTAATCAAACGTTGATTTGTGGTGTTGGCTTGTGATTATTCGAAGTTGGAGCTGTTGCAGAGAATCCTCCATGTCTATCTTCTCTGCTTCTTTTGCGTTTCCATGTTGGTTGTCATTTTTTGTTCTCTTGTTTTCTGTCCCTCTGGTTTAATTTTCCATCTTTCTTTTTGTTGATGTGTTTGTTTTCGCTTTCATTTTGTTCTTGTTTTCGCTTTCTAGTTTGTTCCTGGTTTGCCTCTCGTTGGTGGGATGGCCCTGCCAGAAGGTTGTCCGCCTTCTGTGTCATTGTATTTTAGTGTATATGTTGTACATTGTTGTTGGTTGGCTTCCATGCCTTTGTAGGTTCTGTACTTTATGTAAATACTTTGTAAATGTTGTATATATGCCTCAGCTCTCTATATTTTTTTGTGAATACCCCCCTTGTATATCCTTCCCTTCTTGAGGGGCTCATCATGCTCCATCACTTCTTGAATCATTCTGCCCAGCTCGTCAAGAGGTAGTCACCACGGTTCAAGCTCAACACCTCACTGGTTCGAGCCATGGTGACTTTCTCTCTCCTATGTCATATCACCTTAATGGCGGGATTAATTTCCCATGAGTTGACATTTAAACCCCATCCCATCTAGCATTCAATTTCCCTCATATCGGCTCACTTTTCACCATTAAATGCCATTTATGCTGCCTGTCACATGGCCACGTGACAACCCACGTTAGCCAAGTATGATTTCCTACTAGTCACATCGACACGACAATGACTAGTTCTTCCATACTTTAGGTGTCGAGGTCCCTGGGTCCTCATTCCATCTTTGTTATTCAGTTCAAATACTCTGGAGCCCCCAGGTGTGTATCAAAATCTAGCTCATGTTTATCTTGAATATTCTAGGATTTTGATGTATGCTAACACTTTTTGGACAGACACAACACGGTAATGATTTCCCCAGAATCCGCAAAAATTGTTATTACTATACCATGTATTGATGGTTCTCTGATCTTGCAGGTTGTTGATTATGTGATCAAGATGTCTGAGGTGATCACTCCTCCTGATAGCCTGGAGCTACCTATTACCTCCACTCGGGCGGCTACAAAAACCAAGGCTAAAAATATGCTAACGAAGCTGCCACTCACCTCCAAGTACCTGAAGGAGGGCATTCTCATGGAATCCAAGGTGGATTCCAAGGTCCAAGAAATAATAGACATAGAGCCCAGAATTTGGGCTGAAATGCAAGGCTTAATCCAAGCCATCTACAAGTTGAAGGCCGGTGGAGATAGTATGGCTACTCATTTGGCCACCTCTGGCATTATAAAGGCTGTGAACTTCCCTTGTTCTGTGCAATCACCAGAATTAATATGACAACTGGAAATACTATACAATGCACCTAATTAGACAATTTTGCTTACTGATCCCTGACCATTACATTATCCAGCAACAATTGTCACCCTGGACACAACAACTTTTGCCTCAAGGCTGGGGATTCCACAGTTCAAGGGGTCCACCATCATCAACTGATCCAAATTGTTGAAGGAGTTCGAGGAAGCTGCCCTTGTCTCCCAACAATATCTCTATAGATAATGGATGAATTCCCCTAAGAGGGACCATAAAAGGATGAAGTTGGAAATTCCCTGGGGGTTTTTAAAAGATCCCATCCAAGCGGGCATTATATTCTTATGCAGGATCTTCGGATTGCCCCACACCCGGGATTTCTCAGTGTGGATGTACTAATTTCTTTACTGCATCACCACTCGTAGCCAGAACTTCAATTGGGCGGCCATTATAGCCAACCATGTGGACACGTAGCTGAAGGGCATCGTCCAGAGTTCTAAGTTCTATATGAAATCCTGTGTACTATGGGCACTAGCCCAACAAAGACTGACTTTTCCTGGTTTGGGAATAATAGGTGAACTTCAGAATGGACCAGGCCAGTTAACACCATGGGATCATTATCCTCAAGTATAATGGGAACTCAGTTTCCTAAATTTTTGTCGGGTAAATGATGCTTTCATTTACCAAAATATCCTAACACTTACCTGGGACTCCGGGTACCGATTATCGCAGGAGGTGATCAACTTGGTCAGTACTTACGGCCACTAATTTATTCAGTTCCAGCAACACACCTACATTTGGGTGACTGACTTCTCTGGGAACCCCTATCTTCTTCCCTGATATTGAAGGGAAAAAATCATTCTCTTGGAGTTCTGCCAGTAGATGATGGACCTGCACGCCTTCTCCACATTGAAGAAGGTCATCAACGTCCCATTCCCATTTTCATGCGGGAATTACACGTGTAGCCTCGCCACAGCAAGGGAGGCAGATAGTGAATTGAAGAGCCTAGGACTAGTGGAATTCCACCATGCAAGGAAGAATTATGATCCTCTAGGCAAGATTGTCTTGGCACTTCCTCAAGCATCCCCGTTGCACGAAGAAGATATTGAAGATTTTTGGGCGGATTGTCAGGAAAATTTTGATCTCCCGACCTGTCAACATTCATGGATGTCCAAGGGACTCACAAAGGTGCTTGACCTTCAAACTTTTCTAAAGGGTTTTTTAGATGACGGGCTGCTAGAGGACCCAGGATACAAAGGACAAGCATTATACAAGTTGGATCTCCCTCCGGTGGATTAGGCCACCCCAGAAGACTTGATAATTAAGGGAGTATGCCACCCGATTTTGGAGGCCAGTCATAAGTATTTTTCCTGGGTGTTTCCCAAAAGCACCCTGAAGGGATCAATTGTCTGAAAGACTGCTCCATCTTCCACTGCCACTAGACCTAGCATAAGTAAGGGGAAAGAAAAAGAGGGTACCCCGACTAAAGTACCTCCCTAGGGCCCAACCCCCTTAATGGTACAACTACAACAACAAATGGAGTTGGCAAGGTTGGCCAACCAATAGATAAGCACATAGATATCCTTCAGTCTCCTCGTAACTCCGATGGCGTCTACTCACCCGACGGGATCCCTATTGTTGGCTGCGATGATGAGTAGATAGACTTTCGCTGAGGCAAATTCTACCAATATTTTGGAGACCAAGTTCCTGCTGTTGAGAAAGAAGAAGAAAAAGGTGACCCCCACTACAAGCACAACCGCTAGCCCTGGTATGCCAGATGTGCCTCCAGTTGACGTTAGTTTGGTTCCCCTGAACTTGAGGATATTCCTGATAGCCCTACCCCACATGATGATTTTGATTATGTGTTTGGGGTGGATGAAATCATGAATTTGCATGAGGATATTGATCATGCGGTCAAAGAGATCGCCACTCAAGATAAAGGAGAGATCCCCATAGAAAAGGAAGGCTTAGAAGAAGAAGTTGCATCAGAGTAGGAGGTTTGGGATGAAACACAAAAGGAGCCCAAGTGGGAGAGGACACCGGTCCAAGGGAATGAAGATACACCAAGGCAACCCATAGGTGAGTAGCCGATGGTTGGGGAAATCAGACCTACGGGATCAACCGTACCCCCATTCATCATGCTCCAGATGCCTTCGGTTACTTCGGGTGATCAAGTGCCCCGAAGCACATTTGGTGAGATAATAACAGCAGCCACATTGTTAAACTTTGGCCAGAGACCTCACCCACCTCCCGAAGATGTCCCAATGGAGGAAAATGTTCCAGAAGATGAGGCTGATGAAGCCAAAGGACAACAGCATTAGAATGACTGGGAAGTCCTGAAAAATGTAAATGTTAGATCAGCTGATACTGGGAGGGACGAGGAAGTCCCCAAATATATAGGTGACAAGGATGTCGGAGAAGGAGAAGTTCTGGATATCACAAAGGAGGATGCCAACAGGATGGAAAATACAGAGGCCACCAGGGAGCAGGAACATGAACAAGATAAAGGAAAAGAGCTGAATGAAATTGTACATTTCGGGAATGCGCCACCCAATTCTGAAGGTAGTCCGGGTGCCCAGGTCTTAACTACAAAGCCATCCCATCCACGCTGATGGCTGGTAGAATAGAGAAAAAGAAAGGCCCCGACCATCACATTAGGTGTTCCACTCTCCTTGGCCGAAATGATGGCCTGAAATAAAGAGGCTGAGAAGCCTAAGAAGGCACAGACAGTTCACACCCTTTGGACTGGTCCAACAAGAAACATAGTTGCGACTATCGCAACACCTCCTCCAGATGCAGATGCAGTGGCTGACGTAAGGCCCAAATATTACAACATCACAATAGTGGCATTGGGGAGAAGGGATAAGCAAGGTGAACTGGATCTTCTAAGAGAAGCCACCAAAGCATTAGCGGCCTGGTACGTCAAACAGGGCCAAAAGTTAAAGGAGGAAAGGGAGACCAATGCCAATCTCCTCGCACTTCTGGCAGAACTTACATAGCCTCTGGCTGAGATCAACCCAGAAACCTCTTCCTCTGGATTGCTACTCACATAAGGTGACATGGATTCTCTCTAAGCCATGAAGAAGAAAGTGCAGGCTGTGGATGGGTGGGCCGCTGAGTAGATAGCCGCCATTAGACAATTTCTAGCGGTGTCCCTCCTGAATCTTTACCAAGTCAATATTCTCATCAGCCAAGAAAATGGCTCCGCTCTTGTATGGAAGCAAGACTCAGAGAAATATGAAAAGTGGAAGGTCGGGTTGGAAGAAATTTGCAACCTTGGAGAAGAAGCTGCCACAGAGGCAGGAATTTTGAGAGAAGAATCATATGATTCCCTCTAGGCCTATTACTCTAGACTTGGCCTCAAAATTGATGTATGCAAGGAACTGGTTAAGGCCCTAAAAGAAAAGGTGACCATGGCTCAATATCCCTTGGGCCTATTTCAGGCATTCATAGTGGGAGTATCACAAGTCGATCCCTTCACCACCGGGACATGCACCCCAAAGGATTACATCCTCAGCAAATTTGATGAACGAATAGAGTCCCTATATCTGGTTGCTAGAGATTTTGACTAGGATAGGTTATTGAGATTATCCAAGATGATGATCCAGGCAAATGATGGTGTGAAGATGGTAGATGAGTTCCAGAATGGGGCCAGAGAGGTTGAGGAAAAGTTGGAGGCTGTTCGCAGTCGATGGGACAGCATTAGGAACATAGATGAAGAAGGCATAAGCCAAGTGTTAGAAGCGTTCAAAATAAGTAAGAAATGATAAGGTCCTCTGGAGTCTAGAGAATTCCATTGACCATGCATATGTTGTATTCTTTATTCTTTGGGGGTGCAAGCTTCTAGATCCTAGAATTCTGAATCCAATATTCTTGAATTCTTTAAAGTGACTCATGTCCTAGATCCCAAGGCTGACTGGTCACTTTCAAAGCAGTTAATAAGGGTGTCAGAAGGTGGGTAACTCTAGCAAGGCATGTCAGCTCGACAAGAAGGTTCTGACAGGTGGTCTTCCCAAGGTGCCGCTCCAACATAACACCTGGCACATCGGAGACAGGGAGCCACTTTTCCATTGATGAGGCATGTAGCCTCAATCCCCGGGGGATTAGATTTATTCTTTTCTCCCTCTGGGTCTCTTCTTGAGGCCGATTCTTCCACTCTTCCTTTCTTGTCTTATTCTTCTGACATGTCAGACCTTTTTCGTCTCGAGATATTTGTAACACAACGTAGGTAGTACCGACCACCAAAAATTGTATTATATTATTTAAGTGTAAAGTAAGTTAGGTTAATTTTAGGGCAAGCTTGTGTATAAATAATAAGTCCGACCTCATTCCAAGGGTTGGTGAAATTGATTATTTTTCAGTCCATAGCTATAGCACTTTCAATTTTCCAGTTCTTAGTTGCAGAGCTCAATGCTCCTTAGTTGTTAGAAGCTCTCAGTAGTTAGACACTCCCTTGGAGCCGCCATTATTGTATGCACCAGCAATGGCTGGAAACATGTTAATGAAGAAGGAAGGATTCTCTCAATGATGTTGCTAGCATTCTGATCATTGGATTAACGTTATTTTTGTGATGTATGTTCCTTATGTCCCTTTCTCTAATGTTTTAAGTAGATTAATGACCTTTTCCCTCGCTATTAGATAAGTATGAACTGTTGGTTCTATGTTTATTCAGTATTTAGTGTAGCATTTTAGAGCATGGTTGATATTTTGAATGTTTGGCATAAACTATAAGTAGATGGAATACTTCTAACCCTGACATATCTTTTGAATTTATTTGGTAACTAGCGAATGCTTGTAGGAAACCTCACTTACCTAGATCCCCAGAGTAGACGAGCCGAGATAACCAACTATCCCCCTGAACAAAATAGTCACACTCCCAACTGAGCCCCCGCACTTTTGAGACCCAACTCTCAGGTGCTTGAAGGCCCAGAGAATCTCATTTCTTTGGATAACCTTTATAGGCAAAGTTGGCCAGTACCCCGATGCCCGGTGATAACTTACATCTGTTGGTGGACCCACTCACAAACTCCCATCAACAAAAATTGGCGCTAGAAGGAGGGCATGAGCTCGTCCCCTCCTAAGGATTTAGACTTCACACTGCATGAGGGTTCCCCAAGCCATATTTTTAGGAATCAGACCTTTAATGGGATTGGGTCATTTTCACCTACAAGATTTGAAAGAATCCTTAGATCAACCCCCAATCTTGGAAGGTTTGTTGAACTCGAGCCTCCTGCTCGAAAGAAACGGACCCTAAAAGCCAAGCTAGCTACCATTATCTAGGGATCTAGCACATCCCAAAACACCCAAATCTCCCAGAATATCCTAGGAAATAACTCTCGATCTATTCAGAACCCAACACCCATGATGGTTGCATACTTTGGAAACACCAGGTCCTCGATGGGATAGTTTCTGGGTGCTACTCACGATCTTCCTTCACACCTGGAGAAGATCTGTCCCCGATATGAGCATCTGGGCTCACAAACCATAGAAGAGCATCTGCAGGCATACAAATATGCCATGAACCAACACCTGATCCAACATGAAGATGTTGCGACCCAAATTTTCCCTCTGTCCTTGGGATAGAACAAGTTGAACTAGTATCTCAACCTGCCCACCAACTCAATCAACATCTAGTAGGAGATGGAGTATGCCTTCTTAGAGGCCTTCCGCATGCATGTGGATATAGCATGGTCCCACAACCAATTCATCTCCATTAGGAAGGAACCGAACGAACCCCTCGCAGCATTTAACCACCAGTTCCAACGTGCCCTGAAGCGGTGCATGGGTCCCTTCATCCCATCCACTGATGTAACCATCAAGACTTACCTAAACATGATGGACCCTTTTGTTTCTACTCTCCTTTGGAGAAATAACAACCCTGGTGACTAGGACACTTTGGTGAAGGTTTACAACATAGCCTTGGAGTTGTCCTACGGTTTGAACAAAGCCCCAGGCAGGATTGGGCAGAACTTACCCTACAACATGGTACCTAATAGAACTTCCTACGCTAGGGGATATAACCCCAATCAGGAAATGGGTGCCCCTATGATGGCCATGACCCCACCATAGCCAATACCAACAGGCCCGATACGTATACCCATCTCAAGTTTAGACAACATCGGGCCTGGAATCCTTTCCCTGGAACCAGCCGCAGCAAATGCAACAACCACAAACACAACCTTCCAGAGTGTCTTTCTTTTAGTCATCTGTGGCTGGAGGATTTCCACCCTCGACTCTGGCGAATGCTGCTGCTTTCCCTGGGAAGTAGCAACAACAACCATCACATTGTGACACGAATACCCAGCTGACCGCTGAGGTCAAATCCTTCCAACGATTATTGTCCTCATTGACTGTTGACATGGGATAGCTGAAGGCAGGATCCTTCGCACCCCACAAATCCAATTCCTAGAAGGGAAACATCTTCTCTAGCCTTGATACATGAGCAATTGCAATCAGAATTTGGATGGGAAATTTTTATCTCAGCCATAGTATTATAATTGCCTATTGTTGAAGGAAAACCTTATTTATCCACATAATTGTAGTAAATTGAACAAACCTTAGTAGAAAAAATAATTATCTATAAAAGGTACTCAATAATAGTTGACCCATACAAACTCTTACATTTAGCTCACCTTCACTAATTATATCTGTCTATTTTCACCATGGCTTTTTTGTTTCACATTGGTAGAGTCTTCTTTCCTCTTATTCTGATTTTGCTAGGCCCAGAGCCAACAAGAATAACTTTCAACTCAAAATACTTCAGAATAACAAAATACCAATACTGGAGGAAGAAATTACAACAACGGGCCTCATCCCAACCAACAGTAATGGAACAACAACGCTAATACTGGAGGTCCTCCTTCGAACCAAAACACCAATCAGGGTAGCATTGGACCCAGCCATTCTACACAATTTGTAGACTTCTACCCGATGACTAACTGGTGTAGATTGTGTTGTCAAGTTGACTTCCTAAGGAAGCATGACTTATTTTGTGTTGTCAATCATGGCAACAAAGTCATACTAAGTTTCTGTCAAAGATAACTTAGAAGATAAAATGACTAAGTACAGAAAATAGGATAGATAGAGAGATACAGAGATAAACACATCAACGCATGTGTTAGAGATCACTCCAGAACATGCATGCTTAGGTATATACTCTATGGTGTATATATATGCTAGATCCAAATGTGAAGAGTATAGAACATCAGTACGGAAAAGTTACAGACAGATTAGTAGACCTGCAGTCCAGGAAACAGAGCATGGAAGCCGACTACAATTTTGATCAGCATGTATGATTTTATAATGTAATGGCTAAGCGCCTTTAGTTATAAGTTTGTAATAATGTAATTAATTTTATAGTAAACATGCTTTGGCCAACTTGTTCGGAAGCGTTATGTATTTTTGTTTTAGGGTCGACTAATGATTTGTTTTGGGTCATGCCTATTCGGATTTGAAGATATAAGTATGTAATGAAAGGATATGTTACAAGTGTCGATTATTGTGAAAGAATAAGTTACATAGGGATAGTATAATGAAGTCAAAAGATGATATAGCTCTTTGAAGAAGTAAGAGCATCCACACATACACGGAACTGATCAGACAACAGTGTCACTACAACAGTTCATTTTTGATATAGTGCATATCAA
>MU225806.1:472917-492229 GCA_018584345.1 Thuja plicata | reverse complement strand
ATTTCACTAGCTTAGTAGAATCTGCTACTAAGATTGTAGAAGATGAATATAAGAAGGAGAGACTACATGACTTGGTAAAGAACTTTACCTTAGATCTGAATTCCTTAAAGATTGGGCAAGCTATATTAAAGAAATTGACAGATAAAGGAAAGAAAGTCATAGCAAACTGTATGGATAAAGTGAAGCTCACCTCTGAGCACACCAAAAAGATTGAAGAGGCAGAAGAAATGGTGGATAGCATAAATAAATCAGTTGAAAACTCCACACAAGATATGAACATATGCAATAATGTCTATCAAGGTCAGCTGGACAAAATTGAGAAGGCAAAACTGGAAATTAGAAAGATCAGAATAAGACAAACTCAGTTGAGGAATGCACTTGTGCCATCTCTAGCAGTTCTCAATGAGAACATCAAACAGATTGATAACACCATACAGACATATGATCAAGTTCCTTGCATGGATCTGATAAAAATGGAAAAGTTGACATATGCTTTATGCGCGCATCTTCAGACTGTTGATGCAATGAAAGTTTTTTGGCAGAAAGAGATTCAATCTCTTCAAGTTGTGTACCCAGAAGTCTATATGGAGTAAGTATGTTGACGACTTATAGTTTTTTCACACCTTTGTCATTAATGTCAAAGGGGGATTAGTATAGAATGTGTATATGCGGAGAAGTATATATGTATATATCATTAAGTATTATGATATACAGTCATTTTTGTATGAAGTCATCTTGAGTAACTTAGCCACATTCCTTTTTTGCCATAAATGAAAAAGGGGGAGATTGTTGGCAAGTTGACTTCCTGAGGAAGCATGACTTATTTTGTGTTGTCAATCATGGCAACAAAGTCATGCTAAGTTTCTGTCAAAGATAACTTAGAAGATAAAATGACTAAGTACAGAAAATAGGATAGACAGAGAGATATAGAGATCAACACATCAGCGCACATGTTAGAGATCACTCCAGAACATGCGCTCTTAGGTATAAACTCTATGGTGTATATACATGCTATATCAAAATGCGTAGAGTACGGAACATCAGTATGGAAAAGTTACAGACATATTAGTTGACCTGTAGTCCAGGAAACAGAGCATGGAAGCTGACTACAGTTTTGATTAGCGCGTATGATTTTATAATGTAATGGCTAAGCGCCTTTAGTTATAATTTTGTAATAATGTAATTAATGTTATAGTAAACATGCTTGGGTTGACTTGTTCAGAAGTGTTATGTATTTTTGTTTTAGGGCCGACTAATGATTTGTTTTGGGTCGCACCTATTTGGATATGAAGATATAAGTATGTAATGAAAGGATATGTTACAAGTGTCGATTATTGTGCAGGAAGTTACAGAGGGATAGTATAATGAAGTCAGAAGATGATATAGCTCTTTGAAGAAGTAAGAGCATCCACGCATACACAGAAATGATCAGACAATAGTGTCACTACAGTAGTTCATTTTTGATATAGTGCATATCAACATTCAGAGGGTTGTAGCCTTCATATTATTTGGGCAGTGAGCCATACACCCCTAACAAGGTTTTGTAAAAGAATCCTAACAGGGTCCGACCTTTAACCAGGTCATTGTACTCAAATTGTAAAGACTGCTTCTAACAGGGCAAAGGAACTTTAACAGGTTCATTACACCTAGTACAATATTTTGTGGGTACTAATTCCCACCAAAGTTTTCCTCTTATCAAGGTTCTCCGTAATCATATCATGTGTTATGTGTTCTTGTGTTATATTTATTTGGATGCACATTTGATATATGTTTAATTGGCTGAAATATAATTATTTGATAAACACTGATTCACCCCCCCTCTCAGTGTTTCTAACAGATTGCACGACACCAGTTCTCATTTTGAGGAAAACTGTGCCACCCTGGAAAAGGGCATCCAGATCTCCCAGTAAGATAGGCAACAATCTATTGATCCATCACCCCCGGAGACATCTGCACAAGAGCCCATTCATGGTGCCTTCACCTATGAGACCATCTTCTTTGGAGCAGAAAAAGGAGATGAAGAAGAACCCAAATTACAAGAGTTCTTTGAAGAATCTATTCCAGCCTTTGAGGCCAATGCCTTCACCAACCCACAGACTCCTTACAACACTCGGAGTTAGGCTGGTAAAGGGCCAGTTTATACACCTACACCTCCCAAAGACACCCCTCCCCGGGACAACATGACTGATCGATCCGTCCCTCTGAAAGGCCCTGACTCTAATCAAGCTAAGGACCCAGCTGAGGGAAGCCACCAATTCCTAGCGGGAAGGTTTGACATCATGAAGGCGTTAGAGTGAGCTACCACCTCCATGACCTTGATGGAGTTTTTTCTAAACTATCCCAAATAGAAGAAGTCTCTTCTGAAGCTCTTTGGAAACCTAGAAGTCGTTAGTCACCCACCCAAGACTGTCAGTTTTGATGATGCCAATGCGGCTGTCTTTCAGGGAAACACTGAAGATCCTCCCTTCCTACTTGGGCTGAACATATAATGGAAGAATATACACAATTGCTTGGTGGACTCCGGAGCTTTGGGAAACATCATGCCTTTATCCATATGCCAGAAGCTTAGATTCCACTCCACCCCATCTAATGGTGCAGTAATCCAACTGGATAAAACCACTATAAAAATTGAGCTAAAGAACGTCTAGATTCAGCTCATCCAAGATCCCAGGATAGTTAGCGTGATTGACATCCAAGTGGTGGACATCCTAGAGACTTACGGGATGTTGCTAAGTCACAATTGGTCTAAGTCCCTTAATGGGTATTTCTCTACCAACTTATCCCACTTGTCGCTCCCCTGGGAGGGAAAATCCAACCAGATCTGGGTAGAAAGTGAGCCTCAAATGAAATAAGTCCTCACTAAAGTTGGGAGGGTAAACAAATTCCTCTTCTCTGAGACTTCCCCCGGGGTGTACCAATCCCTAGAAATCTTGACATTTGATTTCAACCCCGGGGAAGATCCCATAATCTCCCAGAGAACCCAGGACCTGGATGGAAAACTAAGGGGTGAGGTTGACTCACAAGGGAGCGCAGCGACCCCTGCTACACTATTGTCTAGCACTTGGTGCTAGGTGAATTATCAGAAACATTCAAAATTAGAGTGTGAGCCTTGCCTCACTACTGCTACCCAACACATCAATACCCTCTGGGAAAAGAAACATAAAGAAAGAATGTCTGGGCCCAGTAAGTCCCTTAGCAACACCCCTATGGTGCTGCTGGTTTAGGCATCTCAATCACATATCTCTCTAGAGGAAAACCTCACCCACGTGCTATCAGAGCCAGAGGAAACTAATCCCCATAACCCCAAAGATAATCCAAAGACCACTTCAGCTCCCCAGCTCCAGACAACGAATGATGACTTGTGGACCTTAAAGTTTGATGGGTCCCAGTCTAAGCAAGGTTGTGGAGCCAGAGTGGAATTGATCAACCCGTGGGGAAAATCCTTCCTTGTGTCTTACCGGATGTAGTTCAACTACACAAATAATTTCACGGAGTACGAGGCCCTAGTCCTTGGACTCCTATTTACACTAAGGAAAGTAATCACTCACCTCTAGGCCCTGGGTGATTCAGAGTTGATCATTAAGCAAGTCTGGAGTCAATACATCTGTCACAACAAAAGGTTGGCTGCATATTGCAATCGGGCATGGAGCCTCATCGAGGATTTTGATGCCTTTGGCATTGAACTCATCCCCTGAAAAAGAAACTATGTTTTGGATGCCCTTGTTGTTTCTGCCAGCACACTCGAGCCTATGGATGGCTCCCGACTCTGGAAATTTTCCATTGAGATGATCCCCACCCTGTCCATCCCAGAAAATGTCACCCATTTTCAAGTTTTTGAAGATGACCAACATATCCTGGCCTTCATGGCCAACATTGGCATTTTTGAAGACCAGATAGTGGAAGAAAAGGATCATGATGATACTGGATAGGGTGATGAAGATGACGGGATCATGGACCTACCAACCAACACCATCCCTAAGGGGATGGTCGCACTTGAATGAATCTTCAACTCAGACCCTCAGGGCCTGGAAAAGATATCATCCTCCTTTGAGGGAGGAAAATTTGATAAAGTCAACATTAGCCAACCCTGTGAAGAGAAAATGATACACATTGGCACCTCCTGCTCCCCTAGGGAGAAAGAGAAGATTCTCATGGTTCTCCGAGAATACATCGATGTAATTGCGTGGGGGTATGAAGATCTAAAAACTTACGATACCTCTATCATGACCCATACCATCTCGCTAAAACCTGATGCTAAGCCTTTTCAGCAAAAGAAAAGACCGGTCAACCCACTAATCGAGCCTCTAATTCATCAGGAGGTACATAAACTACTATCAGCCTGGATCATCTTTCCAATCTGGCATACTACATGGGTTTCCAACCTCATCCCTGTGAGGAAGAAAAGCGGTGAGATCTTCCTTTGTGTGGATTTTCATAATTTAAACAAGGCCTCCAAGAAAGATAATCACCCTCTCCCCTCATTGGATGAGGTGTTGCAAATCATGAATGGATCACAAATGATGTCTTTCCTGGATGGGTACTCCGGGTATAACCAAGTCATGGTTAAGTACAAAGATAGAGACAAAATGACGTTTAGCACCAAGTGGGGAACATTTGCATACTGGAGAATGCCCTTTGGCCTTATCAACGTAGGGGCCACATTTCAAAAGGCTATGGACATTGCGTTTGAGGGCCTAGTGAACCAGTGCATAATCATCTACATGGATGATTTGACCGTCTTTTCCTGGGATGGGCGTGATTATTCTGCCCACCTCGCACAAATTTGTGAGAGATGTCGCCGGTATGGAATATCCCTCAACCCTAAGAATTGTATATTCAGGGTCACTAAAGGGAAGCTTCTTGGGCATATTGTCTCTGAGAAGGGTATATCCATTGATCCTGAGAGAGTTGAAGTGCTACTAAACTTACAGTTGCCCGACATCAAGAAGGAAATGAGATCTTTCTTTGGGAAGATCAATTTCATCTCGCAGTTCATCACTGGATTTGCTGAGATAGTGAAGACACTCAATGATATGATGAAGAAAGATACTAAGATTGAGTGGAGTCCTGAGGCAAAGTGGGTGTTCACCTAGATTAAGAAAACAATCATGGAGGCATCAATCTTGGCCAGTCCAGACTATTCCCTCCCTTTTTACATATATTCCTTTGCTTCACCGCATTCTGTCGTGGCATTTTTGACCCAGAAGGTCGAAGGGGAAGAACGAACATTAGCTTTCATGAGCTCCCCATTCAAGAATGCCAAAGTCTGGTATTTGCCTTTGGAAAATCAGGCCTTTTCTCTCGTCCGCATTGTGAAGAAATTCTGACACTATATTCTCCAGAGAAAAGTGCACGCAATCATCTCGGACCAAGTTGTTAAGTCTCTACTCATGCAGAGTGAATTGGGTGAAAGACGGGGGAAATGGATGGCCATCCTCCAAGAATATGACCTAGAAATGCAACCCATGAAGATAATCCGAGGCCAGGGACTATGTAGAGCGATGGCAGAAGGAACTCTCGAGATTGAATGCCAGACATACACAGTGGAGTCTATTACTCAAGACCCATGGTATACCAACCTAGTATACTTGTTGTTGAATAATAGGTGTCTGGAGGGGCTACTCCAAAACAAACATCATGCCCTGTGGCTGAAAAGTGCACACTTCATGATAAAAAGCGGCATGCTTTTTGTAGGAATTATGAAGGGGTGTACCTCTGATGTATAGACATGGACCAAGCTATGAAAATGATTGAATAATTTTATGTATAGTTTGGAATTGGGCATGGCTCAGCTGACACTACTGCCCACCAGATCCTCGAGGTTGGATACTATTGGCCCTATATCTTCAAAGATGTCTACACTCACATTAGGAGATGCCATACTTTCCAAACAACGGTACATCGTGAGCGAAACCCAGCCATGCCTCTACAACATTCTTTGAAGGTAGACCTTTCACCCAATGGGCATTTGAATTTATCAGGGAAATTAACCCCAACTCATGTGTCAACCACCGGTACATTCTAACTGCTACCAATTACTACACCTGGTGGTCTGAAGCAATCCCTTGTAAAAACAACATGACAAATGTAGTTATAAAATTCTTGGAAGAAAACATCATCACAAGATTCAGAATGCCCTTTGCTATAGTGTGTGACAATGGTCCAGCATTTTCTTTAGTGCAATTACTTAAATGGACCTACAACAGGAAGATCACTTTGAAGTTTTCCATCAACTATTAACCCCAGGGGAATGGTGTTGCTGAATCGACCAACAAAAATTTACTTGAAGTGATCAAACACTTGTTAGAACAGAACCCCTAGGACTAGCATCAAAAGCTGAGATTCACTCTCTGGGAAGATTATATCCAAATTAAGACATCCCTAGGGATATCCCCATTCCATCTGGTTTATGGCCAGAATCCAGTATTCCCCATTAATTTATAGATCATGATTTTATAGTTCATGCAGGAATTCAGCAACTAGGATAGTATTGTGGAGGGTCGGCTCCTAAATCTGGTGTGGATGGAAGAACAAAGAGACACACCCCTTGAAAATTTTGCGTGTCACCAAGTAGTATTAAAATGATGGTTTGACAGAAGAGCCCAATACAAGGCATTTTAGATTTTGGACTTGGTCCTCTTGTGGGACAAGGCCTGGGAAAAGAAGGGAAAGTACACTAAATTTCAACGGCTCTGGCTTGGACAATATTTGATATCTAAGATCTGCGGGGCAAACACTTATTGCCTCAACACCATGACTGGAGAAGCCATTCCATTGCATGTCAATGGATAGCTTCTCAAGCACTATTTTGAGTAAGTTATGCGATAAGTTTGCCCAGTGTTGTATTCTATGTAAAGTTCTCACTTGTAAATATCTTTCCCTGGTGCTCCATTTAGGGGTACCTTGTCCAGCTAAATAGTCTGTTGGCCGTCCTCCGGGACTGCTTTCTTTTCTGTTTGTTTTCATTTTGTTTTGTTTTGTTTTCCCGGGTTCCCAGTGTTTTTCCCCCTCTTCTATAGACCAGTATGCTTCGCATAACATCTAGTCTCTGGAGCGGTACCTTTTGCATTTTGACAAATTTGAAATCTATTGTTAGCATGGTGGAATTGGTCCACGCTCCAGAGTTATTTTGTAATTATGGTAAAAGGTTATGGGTAATCTTCATCTGATTCACATCTCGACAGTCTAGAAATCAGTTAATTCAAAACCAAAAGAACAAGTAATCACACACACTGAGGGCAGATCGATTGCACTAGTTTGTTGACTAAGTCTGAAAATCATTAAAATATCCCGAGTCCAAAAAATTCTCTCCTCTTTTGCAACTTAAAGTGGGTAGAAAGGTTAAATAAGTACCACCATTAAAATTAGCTAAGCTTGAAGTTAATGGTGAAAGAAGTACTGCCTTCCCACCTAGAAAAGAAAAGGAAAAGAACAAACTGAAGAATGGAGAAATTCTGGTATTTGGGTGAAATGTGCGAGATATGAAAATTTTGGTTTGAATTACTTAGTGCCTCTTCTATGCCTCTCCTGGAGGTCATCAGCTTGTTTTTCATTCAAATCACACACTTCAAAACTCATGAAAGACCAAGGATTGAATCATTGATGACCTGGATTTTCTCAAACACCTTGTGCTTTACAAGCAAAATGCTCTAGGTAAAGATTAATTCCAGTTTTGCTAACCAGAGATTCCACAGTTCTTGAATGTGCTACAACATTCATCCCAGATAGTCACCATTTGTTATTCCCTACATACCTGTCCCTACATTTTGTAGGTAAAATTTTGGGTCCCCCTTTTTCACTTTTTCTCTTCCTTTGTTTTCCTTTGCTTTCTTCGTTCTCCCTCTGGGCTTTGCTTCTGCAAGGTTTGTCTTTCTTTCTTTTTTTTCCTTGTGTCTCCAGGCCTGGGCATGGAGTTTTTTTGTTCTCTCTAGAGTCGGATTCCAGACTCCAGGATTCTGTGCCATCATATCTTCTTTTGCGAGAAGGTATGATTGTATAGAGTCCCTGGGCCTGGAGTCCAGAGGTTTCTGGAGTTGTCAAAAAAGTGCAACCTATTTTTACCCTAAGGGTATAAATGGAAGTTACCTGTCATTTTCATAGTTACCGCGATTAAAACACTTAGAGCATTCAAAGTGATATTGAGGTGATTAAGGCGATTAAATAGTGAATTTTCTCCCTATGCTTAGTGGCTAATCAAATGTTGATTTGCAGTGTTGGCTTGTGATCATTCAAAGGTGGACCTATTGCAGAGCATCTTCCATGTCTATCTTCTCTACCTCTTTCGCGTTTCCAGGTTGGTTGTCATTTTTGTTCTCTTGTTTTCCATCCCTCTAGTTTCTTTTTCCGTCTTTCTTTTCATTGCTATGTTTGTTTTTGCTTTCATTTTGTTCTTGTTTTCGCTTTCTGGTTTGTTCTTGGTTTGCCTCCCATTGGTGGGATGGCCCTGCCAGAAGGTTGTTCACCTTCAGTGCCATTGTATTTTAGTGTATATGTTGTATATTATCGTAGGTTGGCTTCTATGCCTTTGTAGGTTCTGTAATTTATGTAAATACTTTGTAAATGTTGTATATATACCTCGGCTCTCTATATTTTTCTGTGAATACCCACCTTTTATATCCTTCCCTTCTTGATGAGCTCGTCGTGCTCCATCACTTCTTGAATCATTCTGCCTAGCTCATCAAGAGAGAGTCACCATGGTTCAAACTCAACACCTCACTGGTTTAAGCCATGGTGGCTTTCTCTCTCCTATGTCATGTCACCTTAATGGCAGGATTTATTTCCCATGAGTCGGCATTCAAACCCCATTCCATCTGGCATTCAATTTCCCTTGTGTTGGCCCACTTGTCACCATTAAATTCCATTTACATCACCTATCACGCGGCCACATGACAACCCATGTTAGTCGAGTATAGTTTCCTACTGGTCACATTGAAATGACAATGGCTATTTCTTCTTGACTCTGATTATTGAGGTCCCTGGGTCCTCGTTGCATCTTTTTCATTTGGTTCAAATGCCCCAGAGCCCCCAGGTGTGTATTAGAATCTGGCTCATGTTTATCTTGAATATTCTAGGATTTTGATGTATGCTAACACTTTTAGGATAGACGCGACACATTGATGATTTCCCTGGAATCCACATAAATTGTTATTATTATACCATATATTGATGGTTCTTTAGTCTTGCAAGTTGTTGATTGCATGATCAAGATGTTTGAGGTGATCACTCCTCCTGACAGCCTAGAGCTACCTACTACCTCCACTCGGGCGGCTACAAAAACCAAGGCTAAAAAGATGCTAGAAAAGTTTCCACTCACCTCCAAGTACCCGAAGGAGGGCATTCTCATGGGATCCAATGTGGATTCCAAGGTCTAAGAAATAACAGATAAAGAGCTTGGACCTTGGGCTGAAATGCAAGGCTTAATCCAAGCCATCTACAAGTTGAAGGTCGGCGGAGATAGTATGGCTACTCATTTGGCTGCCTCTGGCATTATAAAGGCTGCGAACTTCCCTTATTTGGTGCAATCACCAGAATTTATATGACAACTGGCAATACTATACAATGCACCTACTCAGATAGTTTTTCTTGCCGATCCCCAACCATTACATTATCTAGCAATAATTATCACCCTAGACACAACAACTTTTGCCTCAGGGCTGGGGATTCCATAGTTCAAGGGGTCCACCATCATCAATCGATCCAAATCATTGAAGGAGTTCAAGGAAGCTTCCCTTGTCTCCTGAAAATATCTAAATAGCCAATGGCTGAAATCCCCAAAGAGGGACCATAAAAGGATGAAGTTGGAAATTCCCTGCGGGGATTTCAAAGAGCCCATCCAAGAAGGAATTATATTCTTATACAAGTTCTTCAGATTGCCCCATGCTTGGGATTTCTTAGTGTGGATGTACTACTTTCTTTACTGCATCACCACTCGCAGCCAGACCTTCAACTGGGTGGCCATTATAGCCAATCATGTGGACACGCAGCTGAAGGGCATCATCTAGAGTTTTAAGTTCTATATGACATCCTATATGATATGGGAATTATCCCAACAAAGACTGGCTTTTCTAGGTTTGGAAACAGTAGGTGAACTTGGGAACGGGTCGGGCCAGTTAACACCATGGGATCATTATCCCCAAGTACAATGGGAACTTAGTTTCCTAAATTTTTGCCAGGTAAATGATGCTTTCATTTACCAAAATATCCTAACACTTATCTGGGACTTCGGGTACCAATTATCACAGGAGGTGATGAACTTGGTCAGTACTTATGACCACTATTTTATTCAGTTCCAACACCACACCTACATTCAAGTGACTGGCTTCTCTGGGAAGCCCTATCTTCTTCCACAATATTGCGTGGATAGAATAATTCTCTTGGAGTTCTGTCAGTAGATGATGGACTTGCACGCCTTCTTCACATTGAAGAAGGTCATCAACGTCCCATTCCCATTTTTGTGTGGGAATTACACATGCAGCCTCGCCGCAACAAGGGAGGCAGAAAGTGAATTGAAGAGCCTAGGACTGGTGGAATTCCACCACACCAGGAAGAATTATGATCCTCTAGGAAAGATTGTGTTGGCACTTCCTTGAGCGTCCTTGCCGCACGAAGAAGATATTGAAGATTCTTGGGTGGACTGTCAGGATAGTTTTGATCTTCGGGCCTGTCAACATTCACAGATGTCCAAGGGACTCATGAAGGTGCTTGACCTTCACACTTTTTCAAATGGTTTTTTAGATGATAGGCCGCTAGAGGACCCAGGATACAAAGGACAAGGATTAGACAAGTTGGATCTCCCTTTGGTGGATTGGGCCACCCAAGAAGACTTGATAATTGAGGGAGTATGCCACCCAATTTTGGAGGCCAGTCATAAGTATTTTTCCCAGTTGCGTCCCAAAAGCACCCAGAAGGGAGCGATTGTCTGAAAGATCGCTCCATCTTCCACCGCCACCGGACATACCACAAGTAAGGGGAAATAAAAAGAGGGTACCCTGGCTAAAGTACCTTCCCAAGGCCCAACCCCCTTAATGGTACAACTAAAACAACAAATGGAGTCAGTGAGGTTTTCCAGCCAACATATAAGAACATAGATATCCTCCAGTCTCCTTGTAACTTTAATGGTGTCTGCTCGCCTGGTGGAATCCCCATCATTGGCTGTGATGATGAGTAGGCAGACTTTCGCTGAGGTAGAGTCTACCAGTATTTTGGAGACCGGGGTCCCACTGCTGAGAAAGAAGAAGAAAAAGGTGACCCCCACCCCAAGCATGACTGCTAGCCCCGGTATGACAGATGTGCCTCCAGTTGACATCAGTTCAGATTCTCCAAAAATTGAGGAGATTCCTTTCGATGATTTTGATGATGTGTTTGGGGCGGATGAACTCATGAATTTGCATGAGGATATTGATCAAGTGGTTGAAGAGATCACCGCTCAAGATAAAGGAGAGATCCCCGTAGAAAAGGAAGTCCTAGAAGAAGAAGTTGCATCAGAGAAGGAGGTCTGGGATGAAACACAAAAGGAGCCCGAGTGGGAGAGGACACCAGTCCAAGGGACTGAAGATACACCAAGGCATTCCATAGGTGAGCACCTGATGGTTGGGGAAACCAAACCTACGGTATCAACCGTACCCCCATTCATCATGCTCCAGACACCTTCAGTTACTCTGGGTGATCAAGTTCCCCGAAGCACATTTGGTGAGGTAGTAACAGTGGCCACATTGTTAAACTTTGGCCAAAGACCTCACCCACCTCCCAAAGATGTTCCAATGGAGGAAAATGTTCTAGTAGACGAGGTCAGTGAAGCCAAAAGATAACAACAATAGAATGACCAGGAAGTCCCAAAAAATGTAAATTTCAGATCAACTAATGCTAGGAGGGATGAGGAAGTCCCCGAATATATAGGTGACAAGGATGCTGGAGAAGGAGAAGTTTTGGATATTACAAAGGAGGACGCCAACACAGAGGAAAATACGGAGGCCTCTGGGGAGCAGGAATAGGAACAGGATAAAGGAAAAGAGCCCAATGACACTATACATTCCAGGAACATGCTGCCCAATTCTAAAGGTAGTCTAGGTGCCTAGGTCTTAACTATAAAGACATCCCATCTGCCCCGATGGCTGGTAGAATTGAGACAAAGAAAGGCCCCGACGGTTACATCAGGTGTTCCACTCTCCTTGGTCGAAATGATGGCCTAAAATATAGAGGCTGAGAAGCCTAAGAAGGCACGGACATTTCATGCCCTCCAGACTGGTCCAACAGGAAACATAGTTGTGACTATCGCAACACCTCCTCCAGATGCAGATGCAGCAACTATAAGGTCTGAAGATTACAACATCACTAAAGTGGCACTGGGGAGAAGGGATAAGCAAGGTGAACTGGACCTTCTAAGAGAGGCCACCAAAGTAGTAGAGGCCCGGTACGTCAAATAGGGCCAGAAGTTAAAGGAGGAAAGGGAGACCAATGCCAATCTCCTCACACTTCTGGCAGAACTTACACAGCCTTTGGCCGAGATCCACCTAGAAACCTCTTCCTCGAGATTGTTGCTCACACAGGGTGATGTGGATTCTCTCTGGGCCATGAAGAAGAAAGTGTAGGCTATGGATGGGTGGGCCACTAAGCATATAGCCTTCATTAGAAAATTTCTAGTAGTGTCCCTCCCGGATCTTTACCAATTCAGTATTCTCATTAGCCAAGAAAATGGCTCAGCTCTTGTATGGGAGAAAGACTTAGAGAAATATGAAAAGTGGAAGGCTGGGTTGGAAGAAATTTGTAACATCAGAGAAGAAGCCACCACAAAGGCAATAATTTTGGGAGAAGAATCATATGATTCCCTCCAGGCCCAGTAATCTAGACTTGGCCTCAAAATTGAGGTATGCAAGGAACTGGTTAAGGCCCTAAAAGAAAAGGTGATCGCGGCTCAATATCCCTTGGGCCTTTTTCAGGCATTTGTTGTCAGTGTATCGCAAGTTGATCCCTTCACCACTGGGACGTGCACCCCAGAGGACTATGTCCTCAACAAATTTGATGAATGAATGGAATCCCTGTATCTAGTTTCCAGAGATTTTGAATAGGGCAGGTTATTGAGATTATCCAAGATGATGATCTAGGCACATGATGCTATGAAGATGGTAGATGAGTTCCTAAACAGGGCTGGAGAGGCTGAGGAAAAGTTGGAGGTTGTTTGCAGTCGATGGGACAAGATTAGGAACATAGATGAAGAAGGTGTAAGCCAAGTGGTAGAAGCATTTAAAAATAGTAAGGAATGATAAGGTCCTCCAGAGTCTGGAGAATTCCATTGACCATGCATATGTTGTATTCTTTATTCTTTGGGGGCGCAAGCTTCTGGATCTTGGAATTCTAGATCCAATATTCTCTAATTATTTAAAGTGACTCATGTCCTAGATCCAAAGGCCGATCAGTTACTTTCAAAGAAGTTAATAAGGGTGTCTGAAGGTGGGTAACTCCAGCAAGGCACGTCAGCTCGAAAAGAAGGTTCTGACAGGTGG
Organism: Thuja plicata; assembly: GCA_018584345.1. NCBI lineage: Eukaryota > Viridiplantae > Streptophyta > Pinopsida > Cupressales > Cupressaceae > Thuja > Thuja plicata. Next base: position 478,730 of record MU225806.1, on the reverse strand, counting down.
TCTTCCCAAGGCACTACTCCAACATAACACTTGGCGCATCGGAGACATGGAGCTTCTTTTCCATTGATGAGGCATGTAGCCTCGATCCTTGGGGAATTAGATTTCTTATTTTCTCCCTCTTACTCTCTTCTTGAGGTCAATTCTTTCACTCTTCCTTTCTTGTCTTATTCTTTTGACATGTTAGACCTTTTCCATCTCGAGGTCTTTGTCGCGGCGCAGGTAGCATCGACCACCAAAAATTGTATTATATTGTTTAATTGTAAAGTAAGTTAGGTTAATTTTAGGGAAATCTTGTGTACAAATAATAAGTCCAACCTCATTCCAAGGGTTGGCGAAATTGATGATTTTGCAATCCATAGCTATAGCACTTTCAATTTTTCAGTTCTTAGTTGCAAATCTCAATTAGTTTTTAGAAGCTCTCAGTAGTTAGACACTCCCTTGGAGCCTCCATTATTGTACACACTAGTGCTGGCTGGAAACATGTTAATGAAGAAGGAAGGATTCTCTCAATGATTTTTCTAGCATTCTAATCTTTAGATTAACGTTCTTTTTGTGCTGTATGTTCCGTATGTCCCTTGCTCTAATGTTTTAAGTGTATTAATGACCTTCTTTTCCCTCGCTATTGGATAAGTATGAACTGCTGGTTCTATGTTTATTCAGTATTTAGTGTAGCATGTTAGAGCATGGTTGATATTTTGAATGTTTGGCATAAACTATAAGTATATGGAATACTTCTAACCTTGACGTATCTTTTTAAGTTATTTGGTAAGTATCAAATTCTTGTAGGAAACCTCACTCACCTAGATCCCCAGAGTAGATGAGTCAAGATAACCAGCTATCCCCCCAAACAAAATAGTCACACTTCCAACTGAGCCTCCGCATTGTCAAGACCTGACTCTCAGGTGCTTGAAGGCCCAGAGAATCTCATTTCTCTGGATAAAATTTATAGGCGAATTTGGCCAATACCCCATTACCCGGTGACAACTTACATCTATTGGCAGACCTGGTCACAAAGTCCCGTCAACAGAAGCATTGTTGAAAAGTGGAGAAATCAAGTTCTACAAGGTAAAAAAAAATTCTCCTAACAATCACAACAACTCTAATAATCATAATCGCACTTTAGGCAATAACAACCACTTCTGGCTTAAGAACACTAACAAGGGCCTTGTCAATGATGGGGTTGTTGAGGTACATAATTTGAAATCCACTCCTTTTACACTTACAAGATCTTCCAACTAAACCAATAATGTTAACCAAGAAAATAAATTTCTATTTAACCAACAACTTGCAAAACAAATAAGAGGCTAACGAGCCAAGATCTTTCTTTACCCCATCACCATGGAGGAAGTTCACACCCTTGGGTGAGCCACTTGAGAATGATCTAAGGAATATCATTGCTAAAAAAATCATTTTTTTACCCAAGGCTAGGCCTTATGAACCTCAAATCAAACCCTCATGGTGGAATGAAAGTAATATTTGTGAATATCATAGAAATAGAGGGCATAAGATGGATGATTGCATGAGACTAAAGAATGAGGTGCAATATTTGATAGATAATAGAGTCATCAAGGTGGAAGGGACACAAAACATTGCATTTCATGTGGCTTTAAAAACCCCTTTCTTCAATCATGAGAAGGGAGAATCTTCAAATAGTAACCAAAATAACAAAGGAGGTAATAATAAAGTAAATTTTGCACATAGCTATGATAATTTCATCAATTCCTTAACAAGATATGAGAATATTATCAATGTTTTTGTGGTGAAAAATCCATCATCAAAGGAAACCTCTAATGTGGTTACTAGGGGGCAAGCATCGAAGGTTACTTTACAAGGAGCTATCCCTAAGGATATTGGTCCTAATCAACCTTCTTCATCTCAGTGAAGCTATAACATTGTGGATCAATTAAAAAAGACTCCCACTCAAATTTCTATTCTCGAGTTGTTGAAAATTTCCCCAAATCACAAGGAAATCTTAGAGAAGGCTCTTTTGGAAACAACCGTTCCTGATAACCTAGATGAGGATAGGTTTCAAAATATGGTGGGTCATCTTATAACACCTCATTGTTTATCATTTTTTGAACAAGATGACATGTCCTTCCATCATCCTCAAAATTTGTCATTGCATATAGGTCTTGATTCTAAAGCATCATGTAAAGAGGGTTCTCATTGATGGGGGAGTTGGTTTAAATATTTGCACATTGAGTCTTGTTAAAGCCTTAGGATTTTATGAAGGTTCTGTGGATCCAAAGAAGAAGATTACTATCAAAGCCTATGATGATGAATAAAGTTCTTCTAAAGGAATGGTGGTGTTTCTTATTCAAGAGGGACCAATCAAAAGGGACACTATTTGTCAAGTGTTGGATATGAAGCTAACTTATAACATTTTGTTAGGGAGACCATGGATACATGAAATGCAAGTGGTACCATCAACATATCGTCAATGTATAAAGTTTCTATATATGGGTGAAGAAATAACTATAAGTGGTGATGTAAATCCTTTTCAATATTGCAACATTGTTAAACCTATGAATGCGACATTCATCCCACATAATAGTGAAGGGGCTACCCCAAGTGCTCATAATGAGAAAAAGAAATAATATGGTCCTAGTTCCACTTTGGTCCCTAACTCAAATCAAGACAAAAAAAACTCATCTACATCAACTAAGGGAAAAGAAAAAGTGATTTTTGTAGAAACAAGTAATAAATATGCTAATTTAAGTGTTTCAAATCTTGAGAGAAGGGAGATTCAAACCCCTCTAGGATTGAAAATGAAGGAGTAAAAGAAATACATGATCAAAAGATAACTAATTTAATGCACAACTTTGAGAAACAATGTCAAATTCATCAAAAGGGTGTGGGAGAATATTTTGTGTCTTTGTTTTATTTACCTCCTCCAAAATCACATGGGAGGCCAAATAGGGCTCATGCAAATAAAAATTTTAATGCACATTTTGTGAGAAAAAGTGATCCATCAGCCTTAGAGAAAGAAGATAATGAAGTTTTTGTTAGAATGAATTTAGAATAACTAAGAGGGGGGGTGAATCAGTTATCCTCAGGTCTAGATGTGCCCATATAAAACTTTATACCATTTCAACAACTCAGATCTTCTCGGCTGCAATAAACAACAAAAGTGTGCAGTTTACTGTACTAATCAAATAAGCTTACAGAAACATAACAGTAAAACACAACATAAACATTCACACATTTTGACACCATGATTTAACGTGGAAACCCAATATGGGAAAAGCCACCAGTAACATGCTACCAAAATTTCACTCTTCTGAAGTGATGCTCTGCTAGGAGCCAACCCTGTTAAAGGTTACAAAACACACTGTCAAATGTGACCTGGTTAAAGGATTTAATCACCCTGTCAGGAGTGGCCTTGTTAGAGGACTTAGAACATTCCAATATGAATGTCACCTTGTTCAAAGGATTTATACAATGAATATAAGGTCAAACCAGTTAAAGGATTTGAAATGATACAATGGTTAAAAAGTAATCAACAGGTGTGATCTGATACATAAAAATTACTTTACAAATCCAGATCCAATTTCAGCTCTAATGCTAATTCATTGAGTAGCCTCCATTTTCATCTCAAACTTCAGATCTGCTTGGAAATCCATCAAGAAATCTCTCTCTGCTTCTCTTCTCAGCCTTCTCTGCTAGGTTTTTCCAATCAGTTAATTAACTATGCAATACTCTTGCATACAACTTCTCCTTACACTTGGATACATAAAAATAACCTTAGTAGGTTATATTATACCTCTTCATCTAGGTTAGATAGATCTTTTTCCGCTTAATCAAGATCGTAGATCTTAGGGTAGGTCAGATCCAATGGATCTTTCTATCATTACATTTAATTTGCTTCTCCAATACAGTCATTAATTAAACATTGAATCCAAGTGCTAATAATGGTTTCCTGTGCATTAAATAAGTGTGGACCAATCTTAATTAACAATGCATATCCAAATAAAATCAACTATGTCGGCCAGAGATGTCAAATCTTATCAATTACTAAAATACTGATGCTCAACTTTCTTTGTCTCCCTCGGCATTTCACTGGCGCTTGACATCATCTTTGCTTTGCTCGGCATCACCTTTCTCTTTTCTCAGCATCGAATTTCCTTTTCTCGGCATCGACCTTCCAGTGAACTGTCAGTGAAAGATAAACAACATATCACTTTGCCAAAGTGCCAAATGATCAAGTACCCTAGTGTATACTGATAACTCAACCATTTCCTTGGTCTTCTTGTTATCCTATTCTTAAAATCTTCATCAATCAATAGATATGGTACTCAAACATACAACAATAGTTTCACCAGTTAAGGTTTGACATCAATGAAAAAATAAATTTTTTCTACATTATAGCAATCTTTCCAACAATCTTCCTCTTTGGCATTGATGGCAACACTAAACTGTAAAACACTAATTTCCAACCAAAGTTACCATACAATCCAAAAAGTGTGTGTGTTCCTTGATATGAATAGATCTTCATTAATGTCTTTAGCTTCATTCTGATTCTCATCAATAAAATATTACTCCCTCTATATTTTTAATCACACTAATATCTTTCTATGTCTGTTCAGCTCCCTCTTTCAGTAATAATTTGTTTTAGCAATAATCTCCCTCTTTGACAACAGTGCCAAAGATCTTGACATCTTCATTATGAATATTCATCTTTTTCTAATCTTTGTATCATGTTGTTCCTGTCATGTTTGGTTATGACTGATCTTCTTTTCTATTCTTGTCTTCTACTTCATAGTTTTTAGGCAGCATCCTAAAAATGTGACTCACTGTGCATCAATGTGTCAAGTGTTCTAATTAAAACATTTGATGCAATAGTGCTATTCAGAACTAGTTAGCCTCTGCTAGGTGAATCACCCCCAATTTTCCTCTTAGATACTCATGAGAATCCTTGGGCAATGCTTTTGTAAATATGTCTGCCAACTGTTCCTTAGTCTTCACATATTCCAGTCTCACTTCATTCTTCTGAACTAGCTCCCTCAAGTAATGATACTTGATAGCTATATGTTTTGTCTTAGAGTGCATTACAAGATTTTTAGAAATATTAATGGCACTCGTGTTATTACAATATATGACAACTGGTTCTGTTATCTCCTCCTTCATACCTTTCAGTAGTATCTTCAACCATACAATGTTTGAACAATTAACTGTTGGTGCCACATACTCGGCTTCAATAGTAGATTTTGATGTGTAATTTTGTTTCTTGCTTGTCCAGGAAACTAATATTTTCCCCAAAAGAAATGCTCCTCCTGTGGTGCTTTTTTTATCATCCACATTACCAGCCCAGTTAGAATCAGTATAGACTATGAGTTCAAACTTGTCATTCCTTTCGTAATATAGGCCATAATCTTCTGTACCTTTCAAATATCTCAGAATTCTTTTCACTGCCATTATATGTGTCTCTTTTGGATTAGCAAAAAATCTAGCAAAAATTCCAACTGCTAATGTAATATCAGATCTACTATGTACAACATATTGCAGCTTACCAATCATTGATTAGTACAGTGTTTGATTTACCTCTTTTGTATCATCATTCTTTGTCAACTTCTGTCCAGTAGCCATGGGTGTACTCACTGGTTCTGAATCTTCCATACCAAAAGTTTTCAGTATCTCCTTGACATATTTTGATTGAGTAATATAGATACCATTCTTCATTTGATGTATTTGTGATGAAGGGTGCTCCCCTTAATACCACAAACACATAACATAAACAGAGAAACAACAACAATATGCAAGAACAGAAAATTGGCTTCTTATTATCTCCACAAATGTGGAATTACAAACTTTCA
>MU225806.1:446893-466896 GCA_018584345.1 Thuja plicata | reverse complement strand
AAATTACCAAAAATAGTAACTTTCCATAAATAGCAGCTCTGCACAAAATAGCCCTTATTGAATATAAAAACAGAAATATTTTTGGGTGATGCAAGATTGCTCTTACACCCAGGATGCTCCTGCATCAATTTGTAAACCAACAAAGAATTTTATCTCACCAAACATAGACATTTCAAATTCAGTTTGCATCTGTTTTGAAAATGCTTTGCATATCATATCTTGTCCAGTGAATATGATGTCATCAACAAAAATTCTGGCCAATAAAATTCCTTTACCTTGCTCTATCTTTAAATATAGATTATTTTTGTCATTTGTTCTTGCAAATCCAATCTTTATCAGATAATTGTGCAATCTTTCATACCATGCTGTGGGTGCTTGTTTCAGTCCATATAATGCCTTGTGGAGTCTGCAAACCATGTTCCTCTTTCTTGGGTCAACAAATCCGTCAACTTGTTCAATATATACTTCCTCTTCTAATATCCCATTTAGAAATGTTGAGTTCACATCCATTTGATAAACTTTAAATCCGGTGTAGTCAATTCCTTCCTCTTGTGCATAACCTTTTCATAATAGTCTTTCTTTATTCCTTGTTGCCTCTCCATGTTCATTTAGCTTATTTCTGAATACCCACTTAGTACCAATTACATTTTTGTTGTCAGGCCTTGGCACCAGTGTCCATGTCTTGTTCTTTTCAATCTAGTCTATCTCTTCATTCATGGCTTGAATCTAGTCTTCATTGTCTAAAGCATCTTTTACTGCCTTAGGCTCAAAATCACATAGCAAACATGTGTCTTCTCTTAATTTGCTTCTTGTCATAACTACATAATCCTTTGCTCCTATGATTTGATCAGGTTTATGGTGCCTTCTCACGTATTTTTCCAAAGTAGGCTCTTTCTTAGCTTTAGTTTGATCATTCATGTTCAGTTTAGGTTGAAACTGTGACTCGACATCTCCATCAGATAGCTCTACCATCACTTTCTGTTGTCCGACAATTTCAGTATGTGTCTCGGTAGGTGCAGACTGTTGCTCGACAACTTCATTCTCAGTTTTGTTAGAATCCTCCTCTTCAGGAAAAGTGAATGATTTGTAACTCTCAGGCTCAATCATGCTTTTAGCTTCATTTCTCTCTGCATATTCATCAATTCTAACATTTGTAGTTTCCACAATTTTGTTAGTGTTAGAATTTAAGCACTTGTATGCCTTACTCTTAGTAGAATACCCAAGAAATATGCCTTCTTCTCATTTAGCATCAAGTTTACCATTTCTGTTATCCTTTAGTATAAAACATCTACTCCCAAAGATTTTAAAATAACTTACAATAGGTGCATATACATACCATAACTCATAAGGTGTAGTATTTGTACCTTTCTTGACTTGTACTATGTTTAAGGTATAAACTGTTGTACTTATAGCTTCTCTCCAATATTTTTGTGCAATATTTTTCTCCATCATTAATTTTATGGCACAATCCATGATAGATCAATTTCTTCTTTCAGCTATACCATTCTGTGGTGGTGTCCTAGGTGAGGAAATCTATCTTTTTATCCCTCGGTCATTGCAGAACCTGTAAAACTCATTAGAAATGAACTCACCTCCTCTGTCAGATCTCAGACATTCCAAACTCTTACATGTTTCCTTTTCAATTTTTTCCAAGTAGCACTTAAATAACTGGAATGCATCAAATTTTTCTTTAAGAAACATAATAGTCATCATCCTAGAGTAGTCATCTACAAATAGAATAAAATATTTGTCTCCATAGTAACTTTTCTCACCAATAGGTACAAAAAGGTCAGTGTGAACCAATTCCAAAATATTCTCAGAAGTATGAGTTTTTCTCTTAAAGCTAGATCTAGTCATTTTGCCCAATTGACATTTCTTACACATTTCATTCTCAGGTTTCTTTAACTTAGGCAACCCTCTAAGCTTTTTCAATTTACTTATGCTTACCAAGTTATCAAATATAACATGACATAGCCTCTTATGCCATAACCAAACATCATTATATTATGCAAACAAGCATGTCTCTTCAGCTAAGTCTAGATAAAATAAGTTACCTCTAGTCTGCTCACCACTTCCAACTAATTCTCCATTGGTATCATAGATCTTTGCTTTCCTGTGATGGAATTCAACTCTGTAACCATAAGTGTTCAGCTGTACAACACTCAAAAAATTATATTTAAGATCATCAACCCAATACACATCATCACATCTAATCTTGTTAGTCAATTGAATTGATCATTTCCCTTTAACTCTACAAGGTGTATCCTTACCAAACTTAACATATCCACCTTTACATTGATCTAAGGTTTCAAATTTGTCCTTATCACAAGTCATGTGATGTGAACAACCACTGTCAATGATCCATCGATCACCTTTACTCATATAAGAAATTAATGCAGTTTCTCATCATCATCAGAATCATCTTTCAATGCAACATACACAACTTCTATATCATTTTCATTAGATTTATCAGATTCATTGTCAGAAGCTTCTTCAGCTATATAATAAGATTTCTTACCTTTGTCTTTGTAATCCTTGTACTTTCTATAGTCTTGGTCATTCTTTCTATCTTTGTACTTGTTGTGTCTTCTTTCATCTTTCTCATTCTTATCAGGACATCTAGCAGCAATATGACCAACTTTGTTACATCTTGAAAAACAAATAATAGGAAGTTACCTCTAAATTTTCCTTTTCCTTTAGCTAGTCTTCTCTCCATAAGTGCCTCAAGATCTTCTAGATCATTATCTGAAGTGTCACTATCACTGCTCACACATTTCTTTCCTTTCCTTGATTTGCTGATGACCATCTATGACTTAAATGTAGATTCAACATTTTGTGGAGTATAGTTACTAAAATTTTACATCTCAAATGTAGTAAGTCTGCCTACCAAACTTTCCAAAGTCAAATTTTTGTAAGGAGTACACCTCAGTTCTTGAATTGTAGATACTCTAATAGCATAAATAGGAAGAATTGTTCTCAGTACCTTTCTCATGATAGTTTCATCATCAATGGTTCCCTTAGCTCCTCTAATAGCATTTACAACTTCCTTTATCCTATCATAATATTGCACTATATTTTCTCCTTCTTGCATTTTAAAATCATCAAACTTACCTCTCAAGCTTTCATATTTGGCTCTTAGTACATTTTTATCACCTCCATAGATGGTTTGAAGAGAATCCCACATCCTCTTTGCGCTTGTACAGTCCTTGTTGTCCTCAAATTCATGGTAGTTCAGAGATGATGCAAGTTCCAACATTGCTTGATTATGTTCATGCTTTTCTCTTAATTGTGAAGCATTTAGAACTCCAATAGGGGCTACATATTCTTTTTCAATATGTTGTTTAATGAAATCACCAATACCAGCCAAGTGAAGTTTCATCAAACTTTGTCATGCAGGAAAGTTGTCCTTGTTAATCTTTGGTCCATCCATTTTATACATCTTGATCTTTATCTCCAAGTACCTTCAAACTATTTCAAGAGAACGAAGATTTGATACCAATTTTTATAATGAATTTAGAATAACTGAGAGGGGGGGTGAATTAGTTATCCTTAGGTCCAGATGTGCCCATATAAAACTTTATACCATTTCAACAACTCAAATTTTCTCAGCAGCAATAAACAACAAAAGTGTGCAGTTTACTGTACTAATGAAATAAGATTACAAAAACTTAACAGTAAAACACAACATAAACATTCACACATTTTGACACCATGATTTAACGTGGAAACCTAATATGGGAAAAACCACCAGTAACATGCTACCAAAATTTCACTCTTCTGAAGTGATGCCCTGTTAGGAGCCAACCCTGTTAAAGGTTACAAAACACACTGTCAAATGTGACCTGGTTAAAGGATATAATCACCCTGTCAGGAGTGGCCTTGTTAGAGGACTTAGAATGTTCCAATCTGAATGTCACCTTGTTCAAGGATTTACATAATGACTGTTAGGTCAACCCGGTTAAAGGATTTGAACTAATACAATGGTTAAAAAGTAATCAACAGGTGTGGTCTGATACATACAACTTACTTTGCAAATCTAGATCCAATTTTAGCTCTAATACTGATTCACTGAGTGGCCTCCATTTTCATCTCAAACTTCAGATCTGCTTGGAAATCCATCAAGCAATCTCTCTCTGCTTCTCTTCTCAGACTTCTCTGCTATGTTTTTCCAATCAGTCAATTAACTATGCAATACTCTTGCATACAACTTCTCCTTACACTTGGATACATAACAATAACCTCAGTAGGTTATATTATACCTCTTCATCTAGGTCAGATAGATCTTTTTCTGCTTAATAAAGATTGTAGATCTTAGATTAGGTCAGATCCAACAGATCTTTCCATCATTACATTTAATTTGCTTCTCCAATACAAGCATTAATTAAACATTGAATTCAAGCGCTGATAACAGTTTCTCATGCATTAAATGAGTGTGGACCAATCTTAATTAATAATGCATATCCCAATAAAATCAACTATGTCAGCTAGAGATCTCAAATCTTATCAATTACTAAAATACTACTTCTAATCTTTCTCTGTCTCCCTCGACATTTCACTGGCGCTCGACATCATGTTTTCTTTACTCGACATCACCTTTCTCTTTGCTCGGCATTGAATTTTCTTTTCTCGACATCGAACTTCCATTGAAATGTCAGTGAAAGATAAACAACATATCACTTTTCCAAATTGCCAAATGATCAAGTACCCTAGTGTATACTCATAACTCAACCATTTCCTCAATCTTCTTGTTATCCTATTCTTAAAATCTTCATCAATCAATAGATATGGTACTCAAACATACAACAATAGTCTCACCCATTAAGGTTTGACATCAATGACAAAATAACAATTGTCTACATTATAGCAATCTTTCCAACAATCTCCCTCTTTGGCATCGATGGCAACACTAAACTGTAAAACAATAATTTCTAACCAAAGTTACCATACAATCCAAAAAGTGCGTGTGTTCCTTGATATGAATAGATCTTCATTATTGTCTTTAGCTTCATTCTGATTCTCATCTATAAAATATTACTCCCTTTGTGTCTGTAATCACACTGATATCTTTCTATGTCTGTTCAGCTCCCTCTTTCAGTAATAATTTGTTTTAGCAATAATTTCCCTCTTTGACAACAATGCCAAAGATGTTGACATCTTCATTATGCAGATTCATCTTGTTCTAATCTTTGTATCATGCTTTTCCTGTCATCTTTGTTTATGACTAATCTTCTTTTTTGTTCTTGTCTTCTACTTCACAGTTTTTAGGCAGCATCCTAAAAATGTGACTCACTGTGCATTAATGTGTCAAGTGTTCTGATTAAAACATTTGATGCAACAGTGCTATTTAGAACTAGTTAGCCTCTACTAGGGGAATCACCCCCAATTTGCCTCTTAGATACTCATGAGCATCCTTGGGAAATGCTTTTGTAAATATGGCTGCCAACTATTCCTTAGTGTTCACATATTCCAGTCTCACTTCCTTCTTCTGAACTGGCTCCCTCAAGTAATGATACTTGATAGCTATATGTTTTGTCTTAGAGTGCATTACAAGATTTTTAGAACTATTAATGGCACTCATGTTATCACAATATATGATAATTGGTTTTGTGATCTCCTCCTTCATACCTTTCAGTAGTATCTTCAACCATACAATGTTTGAACAATTAACTATTGCTGCCACATACTCGGCTTCAGCTGTAGATTGTGAGGTGCAATTATGTTTCTTGCTTGTCCGGGAATCTAATATTTTCCCAAAAATAAATGCTCCTCCTATGGTGATTTTTCTATCATCCACATTACCAGCCCAGTTAGAATCAGTATAGACTCTGAGTTCAAACTTGTCATTCCTTTTGTAATATAGGCCATAAACTTCTGTACCTTTCAAATATCTTAGAATTCTTTTCACTGCCATTATATGTGTCTCTTTTGGATTAGCAAAAAATATAGCAACAATTCCAACTGCTAATGCAATATCAGGTCTACTGTGTACAACATATTGCAACTTACCAATCATTGATCAGTACAGTGTTTGATTTACCTCTTTTGTATCATCATTCTTTGTCAACTTCCGTCCAGTAGCCATGGGTGTACTCACTAGTTTTGAATTTTCCATACTAAAATTTTTTTGTATCTCCTTGAAATATTTTGATTGAGTAATATAGATACCATTCTTCATTTGATGTATTTGTAAACCAACAAAGAATTTTATCTCACCAAACATAGAAATTTCAAATTCAGTTTGCATCTATTTTGAAAATGCTTTGCATATCATATCTTGTCCATTGAATATGATGTCATCAACAAAAATTTTGGCCAATAGAACTCCTTTACCTTTCTCTATCTTTAAATATAGAATGTTGTTGTCATTTTTTCTTGCAAATCCAATCTTTATCATATAATTGTGCAATCTTTCATACCATGCTCTAGGTGCTTGTTTTAGTCCATATAATTCCTTGTGCAGTCTGCAAACCATGTTCCTCTTGCTTGGGTCAACAAATCCATCAACTTGTTCAATATATACTTCCTCTTATAATATCCCATTTATAAATTCTGACTTCACATCCATTTGATAAACTTTAAATCCTTTGTAGGCTGCATATGCAAGTAGAGTTCTTACACTCTCCAATCTTGCAACTGGGGTGAATGTTTCTCCATAGTCAATTCCTTCCTCTTCTGCATAACCTTTGCATACCAGTCTTGCTTTATTCCTTGTTTCTGAATACCCACTTAGTACCAATTACATTTTTGTTGTTAGGCCTTGGTACCAGTGTCCATGTCTTTCTCTTTTCAATCTTGTCTATCTCTTCATTCATGGCTTGAATCTAGTCTTCATTGTCTAAAGCATCTTTTACTGTCTTAGGCTCAAACTCACATAGAAAACATGTGTCTTCTCTTAGTTTTCTTCTTGTCATAATTGCAGAATCCTTTTCTCCTATGATTTGATCAGGTTTATGGTGCCTTCTCACGTATTTTTCCAAAGTAGGCTCTTTCTTAGCTTCAGTTTGATCATTCATGTTCAGTTCAGATCAAAACTGTGACTCGGCATCTCCATTAGATAGCTTTGTCATCACCTCCTGTTGCCCGACAATTTCATTCTGTATCTCGGCAGGTGTAGACTGTTTCTCGACAACTTCATTCTCAGTTTCATTAGAATCATCCTCTTCAGGATAAGTAAATGATCTGTAACTCTCAGGCTCAATCATGCTTTCAGCTTCATTTCTCTCTGCATATTCATCAATTCTAACATTTGCACTTTCCACAATTTTGTTAGTGTTATAATTTAAGCACTTGTATGCCTTACTCTTAGTAGAATATCCAAGAAATATGTCTTCTTCTCCTTTAGCAACAAGTTTACCATTTCTATTATCCTTTAGTATAAAACATCTACTCCCAAAGATTTTAAAATAACTTACAATAGGTGCATATCCATACCATAACTCATAAGATGTAGTATTTGTACCTTTCTTGACTTGTACTCTGTTCAAGGTATAAACTGCTGTACTTACAGCTTCTCTCTAATATTTATGTGCAACATTTTTCTCCATCATTAATGTTCTGGCACAATCCATGATAGATCAATTTATTCTTTCAACTATAACATTTTATGGTGGTGTTCTAGGTATAGACATCTATCTTTTTATCCCTCGGTCATTACAGAACCTGTTAAACTCATTAGAAATGAACTCACCTCCTCTGTCAGATCTCAGACATTTTAGACTCTTACCTGTTTCCTTTTCAACTTTTGAAAAGTACCACTTAAATAACTGGAATGCATCATATTTTTCTTTAAGAATCATAACAGTCATCATCCTAGAGTTTTCATCTACAAATAGAATAAAATATTTGTCTCCACGGTAACTTTTCTCACCAATAGGTCCACAAAGTTCAATGTGAACCAATTCCAAAATATTCTCAGAAGTATGAGTTTTTCTCTTTAAGCTAGATCTAGTCATTTTTCCCAATTGACATTGCTTACACATTGCATTCTCAGGTTTCTTTAAGTTAGGAATCCCTCTAACCTTTTTCAATTTACTTATGATTTCCAAGTTATCAAATTTAACATGACATAGCCTCTTATGCCATAACCAAACATCATTATATTGTGCAAACAAGCATGTCTCTTTAGCTAAGTCTAGATAAAATAAGTTACCTCTAGTCTGCTCACCACTTCCAACTAATTCTCCATTGGCATCATAGATCTTTGCTTTCCTGTGATGGAATTCAACTATGTAACTAGAAGTGTTCAGCTGTGCAACACTCAACAAATTATATTTAATATCATCAACCCAATACACATCATCACATCTAATCTTTTTAGTCAATTGAATTGATCCTTTCCCTTTAACTCTACAAGGTGTATCATTACCAAACTTAACATATCCATGTTTACATTGATCTAAGGTTTCAAATTTGTCCTTATCACCAGTCATGTGATATGAACAACCATTTTCAATGATCCAAAGATCATGTTTACTCATATAAGAAATTAATGTAGTTTTCTCATCATCATCAGAAACATCTTTCATTGCAACATACACAACTTCTATATCATTTTCATTAGATTTATCAGATTCGTTGTCAGAAGCTTCTTCAACTGTATAACAAGATTTCTTTCCTTTGTCTTTGTAATGCTTGTACTTTCTATAGTCTCGGTCATCCTTTCTATCTTTGTACTTGTTGTCTCTTCTTTCATCTTTCTCATTCTTATTAGGACATCTAGTAGCAATATGACCAAGTTTGATACAAGAAAAACAATAATAGGAAGTTTACCTCTGAATTTTCCTTTTCCTCTAGCTATTCTTCTTGCCATAAGTGCCTCAAGATCTTCTAGATCATTATCTAAAGTATCATGATCACTGCTCACACATTTATTTCCTTTCCTTGATTTTTTGATGACCATCTGTGACTTAAATGCAGATTCAAGAGTTTGTGGAGTATAGTTATCAAAATTTGACATCTCAAATGCAGTAAGTCTACCTACCAAACTTTCCAAAGTCAAATTGTTGTTAGGAGTACATCTTAGTTCTTGAATTGTAGATACTCTAATAGAATAAATAGGAAGATGCATTCTTAGTACCTTTCTCATGATAGTGTCATCATCAATGTTTCCCTTAGCTCCTCTAATAGCATTTACAACTTCCTTTATCCTATCATAATATTGCACTATATTTTCTCCTTCTTGCATTTTAAAATCATCAAACTTACCTCTCAAGCTTTTAGATTTGGCTCTTAGTACATTCGTATCACCTCCATAGATGGTTTGAAGAGCATCCCACATCAGCTTTGCGCTTGTACAGTCCTTGTTGTCCTCAAATTCATGATAGTTCAGAGATGATGCAAGTTCCAACATTGCTTGATTATGTTCATGCTTTTCTCTTAATTGTGCAGTATTCAGAAGTCTAGTAGGGGCTACATATTCTTGTTCAATATGTCATTTAGTAGAATCACCAATACCATCCAAGTGAAGTTTTATCAAACTTTTCCATGCAGGAAAGTTGTCCTTGTTAATCTTCGGTCCATCCCTTTTATACATCTTGATCTTTATCTCCAAGTACCTTCAAACTATTTCAAGAGAACGAAGCTCTGATACCAATTGTTAAAATGAATTTAGAATAACTGAGAGGGGGGGTGAATCAGTTATCCTCAGGTCTAGATGTGCCCATATAAAACTTTATACCATTTCAACAACTCAGATATGCTCAGCAGCCATAAACAACAAAAGTGTGCAGTTTACTGTACTAATGAAATAAGCTTATAGAAAATTGACAGTAAAACACAACATAAACATTCACATTTTGACACCATGATTTAATGTGGAAACCCAATATAGGAAAAACCACTAGTAACATGCTACCAAAATTTCACTCTTCTGAAGTGATGCCCTGTTAGGAGCCAACCCTATTAAAGGTTAGAAAACACACTGTCAAATGTGACCCGGTTAAACAATTTAATCACCCTGTCAGGAGTGGCCTTGTTAGAGGACTTAGAACATTCCAATTTGAATGTCACCTTGTTCAAAGGATTTACACAATGAATGTTTGGTCAACCTGGTTAAAGGATTTGAACTGATACAATGGTTAAAAAGTAATCAACATGTGTGATCTGATACATACAACTTACTTTGTAAGTCCATATCCAATTTCAGCTCTAATGCTAATTCACTGAGTGGCCTCCATTTTCATCTCAAAATTTAGATCTGCTTGGAAATCCATCAAGAAATCTCTCTCTGCTTCTCTTCTCAGTGTTCTCTGCTAGGTTTTGCCAATCAGTCAATTAACCATGCAATAATCTTCAGTACAACTTCTCCTTACACTTGGATACATAAAAATAACCTCAGTAGGTTATATTATACCTCTTCATCTAGGTTAGATAGATCTTTTTCCACTTAATCAACATCGTAGATCTTAGGTTAGGTCAGATCCAATGGATCTTTCCATCATTACATTTAATTTGCTTCTCCAATACAGTCATTAATTAAACATTGAATCCAAGCGTTAATAATAGTTTCCCATGCATTAAATGAGTGTGGATCAATCTTAATTAACAATGCATATCCCAATAAAATCAACTATGTCGGCTAGAGATCTCAAATCTTATCAATTACTAAAATACTGTTGCTCGACTTTCTCTGTCTCCCTCAGCATTTCACTGGCGCTCGGCATCATCTTTGCTTTGCTCGACATCACCTTTCACTTTTCTCAACATCGACTTTGCTTTGCTTGACATCAACCTTCCAATGAACTGTCAGTGAAAGATAAACAACATATCACTTTTCCAAAGTGCCAAATGATCAAGTACCCTGGTGTATACTCATAACTCAACCATTTCCTTGGTCTTCTTGTTATCCTATTCTTCAAATCTTCATTAATCAATAGATATGGTACTCAAACATACATAAATAGTCTCACCAGTTAAGGTTTGACATCAATGAAAAATTAATAATTTTCTACATTATAGAAACCTTTCCAATAGTTTTAAAGTGGTTGTACAAAGATGAGGAAGCTTCGAGTTCACATGTAGAAATGGTCCAAAATGTGAGCATTCAAACACAACAATACGGTAAGGGTTTTCATATTATGCAAAAGATGGGATACAAAGGAAGAGGACCCTTAGGAATTCAAAATAGAGTTTTTCTAGAGCCCATAAAATATCCTTGGAGATATAAGGATGAAAAATAAGGCATAGGATACCAAGAGAAAGGAAGTAGTTCAAGCAATGTCCAAGATTCCTATGAACATTTCCATATGGTGGGTTCTGAAAGTGAAGATGACCGGTGAATATGAATGGGATCATTTATCCAAAGCTTCTTTTCATGACAAGGAAGTATATTTCATCCATACTTATGGTCCTACATCTAGTACAAACAAAAAATCCAATATTGACCAAGGATCAAGTTCTACTCAAGTGCCAAATGATTCTCAAGCACCAAATGTAGGAAAAGCATCAAATGAAAGTCTGTGGGTGGGTGAACAATGGGTACCTTCATGGGTAGGAGATTCAAACATTAGGTTTAATCCACAAGTATTTTATCCCATATAAATCCAAGAGGACTCAAGTGAAGATAATTTTGATCCAACTTCTATGGAACACCTTGAACAAGCTCATGTCATTTATTTAAGCGATACAATATATGAACCCTTGAATGAAGTTATGTCCTTAAACCCCATGGATGAAATATTACCCAATTAATCCCTATCTCTTATCCATCATGAAATTATTGATTGGGATTTGATTGAGCCAAATGACATACTTTATTTCCCTAATGACAATTTTGTGGCCCTATACCTCAATGCGGTTGAACCATCTTTCACCAATGAACTCAATTGAGACACCGTTATGGAGGCAAGTGCACAATATCTCAATCAAAAAGAAAAAATTAAAAAATTAAAAAAAATGAAATGGTCTAGTGGTGAAAACCACAATGTCGCAGCACTAGATCCAAAAAAAATTAAAAATAAAGGATGTTTCCGAAGGTGAAAACCCAATTGTGGCACCTAAGGAAGAGATATTGGACACCTTGTCCAAACATGAAGAGGAAAGATCTCCCATTTAATTGAACCAATAGAAAGGGTTAATATTGGCACAGAATTAGAACCCAAGTTCATACATCTTGCAACATCTTTAACCCCAACAGAAAGACACGATTTCATCAAGTTCTTCCAAGAGAAGAAAATCAATTATGCATGGTCTTATGTGGATATGTCGAGATTAGATCCTAGTTTCATAATATATCATCTCAATGTGAAACACAGAGTGAAACTTGTTAAGAAAAAGTTAAGGAAAATGCATCCTCATATAGCATTACTAGTAAAAGCAAAACTAGAAAAATTGTTGAAGGTGGGATTAATTAGGGTTACAGCTTATGCCAAATGAATATCCAATATTGTGCTAGTTTCAAAAAATGATAAATCAATAATAATATGCATGAATTTCTGAGATCTCAACTTGGCTTGCCCAAAAGATGATTTTCCATTACCTATCATTGATGTTATAGTGGGTTTGACGGCAAGACACTCCATGTTCTCTCTTATGGATGGATTTCGTGGATATAATCAAATAAAGATAGCACCGGAGGATAAATGGAAAACAAACTTTACATGTCTATGGGGTAAATTTTGTTGAAACGTCATGCCCTTTGACCTAAAAAATGCTAGAGCTACTTAGCAAAGGGAAATGACCATAATTTTTCATGACATGATGCACAAATTTCTTGAATATTATGTGGATGAAATTTTGGCCAAGTCATATGAAAGGAAATATCATCTACCCATTTTAGAGAAAATATTTACAAGATTGGAATAATTCAAAGTTAGTTTAAATCCTAAAATGTGTGCATTTGGTGTCCAATCTAGAAAGTTATTATGTTATATAGTTTCAGCCAAAGGAATAGAGGTAGACCCAAAAAAGGTTTAATAAATTATGGAGATGGAAAGACCTAAGAATATTAGCCAAATGAGATCATTTCAAGGAAGGATCAAATCCATTAGAAGATTTATATCTTAATTGGTGGAAAAATGTCATTATTTCACCAATTTATTACACAAGGATACTATCTTCAAACGAGATGATCAATGTGGAGAATCTTTTGCACTCTTGAAGACATACTTAATTAATCCACCTATTTTGATGCCACCCATCAAGGATAACACCTTATTATTTTATATTTCAACAACATAATGTTCTTTGGGGGTTTTATTAGCACAAGAAGATAAAGATGGCAAAGAAAGAGCAATTTATTACCTAAGCAAGACCTTGGTTAAATATGAGTTAAACTACAGTTTCATGGAGTGAGCATGCTTAGCAGTATTTTTTATTCCCAAAATCTACGACATTATATGTTAGTGCACAAGGTCAAATTGATTGCTAAGATTCATCCTCTCAAATATTTACTTAGGAAAACATCTCTCACAATAAGGATAGCTAAATGCGTGATGATATTGAGTGAGTTTGATATTGAGTATGTGGATGGCAAAGCCATTAAGGGACAAGTAATAGCAGACCAATTGGTAGAGTATCCCTTAGTTTCAAGTCATCCTATTCAAATGGAGTTTCCAGATGCATAAATAGTGAATGTGGAAGAAAAAGAATGGAAGTTGTATTTTGATGGATCCTACACCCAACATGGATCAGGAGCCGACATTTTGTTAATCACACCTCAAGACTATACTATTCCTAAATCTTAAAAACTCTTATTTCCATGCACCAATAACATTGCAGAATATGAGGCTTTAGTCATTGGAATCAAAATGACTTTAGAATGGAATGTGATAGAACTGCAAGTGTATGGAGATTCACAACTAGTCATTAATCAAATTAATGGTGAATACTAAACCAAAGATGACAAGTTGATGCCCTACAAGAGCATGATAGATGATTGGAAAAAGTAATTTGTTTTGATCACCTTTGAAAAAATTCCAAGAGACAAGAATAGGTTAGTGGATTTCATGGCTACTCTAGCTTCATTACTTCAATTGCCATATCAGAACGCTAGATATGAGTTCTTGACAGAGGAATTGGTAAAACCCACATTTGACTTACCCAAAACCCAACTCATTTTCCTATTGAATGGACATGACTCACCTTGGTATGGACCTATATTTACCTATCTTAAAAACCAAGTCTTACCCTTGGACCAAACCCAAACTCAAAAGAGACATTTCATATGCCAAGCAGCCCATTACAATATCTAATCCAACACATTGTATCACAAAAGTCTTGACGGAATGCTACTTAGGTGTCTAGAGGATGATGAGTCAAAATTATCTTTATGTGACGTTCATGAGGGAATTTGTGGGTCTCATTTGAGTAGGTTGAACCTAGCTAAGAAAATCCTTCGCATGGGTTAATTTTGGCCAACCTTAGAGAAGGATGCTTGCCAATTTGTCAAAGTGTGTCAAAAATATCAATATCACGAAGATATGATTCATGTGCCCGCATAAGAGCTACACCCAATAATTACACCATGGCCTTTTTAACAATGGGGGTTTGATATCATTGGGATGATTTATCCACCCTCATCCAATGGTCATAAGTACATTATAACTGCAACAAAATACTTCACAAAATGGGTACAAGTTGTGCCATTAACAATTGCAACGGGTAAACAATTTCAATATTTATTCTAAACCACATCATTTATTGATATGGCATTCCTCATGCCATCATAACGGAAAATGGAAAATAATTCAAGAATAAGCATGTGGATGAATTGTGTGAGACATTTCACATTACACACCATTCTTCTTCAATTTACTATCCTCAAGGAAATGGTCAAGCCGAAGCAACAAATAAGAACGTCCTTAAGATATTGAATAGATCAGTTGATAATTTAGGAATGAATTGGTATGTACAATTGAATACATCATTATGGGCCTAGAGAATGAGAATTAGAACACCAATGTGGGAAACACCATTCTCTTTGGTCTATGGAGAAGAAGTTGTCTTACCTTTAGAGGTTGAAATCCCATCTTTGAGACTATCCTTGCAAGGGTTGATAACTGATGAGGATTATAGGGTTGCAAGACTTCAACAATTTGAACTATTAGAAGAACATAAAACTCAAGCCTATGAACACTTGAAAGTGTACCAAAACCAAATTTTAAGGAACTGCAACAAGAGGATCAAGCCTAGAGAATTTCAAGTGGGAGATTTAGTGTTGAGAAAGAACCCTAAGAATCAAAAAGAACGAGAAAAGAAAGGGAAATGGGAAGAAAATTGGCGAGGAACCTTTGTTATTACTTCTTCTTTTGGCATGGGAACATACAAGTTGGCTGATTGTGAAGAAGATGAGCTACAAGAACCTATTAATAGCATTCACTTGAAGAGTTTTTACACCTGAGCAGACGAAAGTGTATAGGTTGAAAGAGTATCAGACAAAAGTATATATGATGAGATTAACATCATTATTTGTACATGAGAAAAGTTCAAAATCTTAAAAAAAAAGGAAAGATCAAAAATTCAAAAACAATGGAAAAGCATAAAGCATAAAAAGAGGAAAATTGAGCATGAAGAAAGAAAAAAACATTCAAAAGATCCCAAAAAAAATGTTGTCTTGGTGAAAACCTAGAAAATAGGCACCTTGATGATATCAAAAAAAAAAAGAAAAAACCAAGAAACAAAATAGAAAAAGAGAAAAGTGCCTTGGTGAAAACTCATCAATGGGTGCCTTGGTAGTAAGAAAAAATAAAGGAAAAAAGAGCAATAAATTCAAAAGGTGAAAACCTGGCAAACAGGCACTTTTTGATCCCTTAGGTTTTTCCTAGTTGCATTTGTACATATTGAATTTTCCATCTCATTGTCTATATCCTTGCATTTGTTGTTTGTACATAGTCATAATAAAGTCTTTGAGATACATTGTTAAAGCCTTTGTCACATATCATATTTCATTTGCCCAGATTTACACATGGTTTCATATTCACTTGGGGATAAAATTTGTTTTATACAAACGGGTTCAATAATGACATCTTTTGGTCACATCACATGAGAGTTTTTCCAAAATTCAATGGATAGAAATTTTTGAACCTTTGATTTATATCATTGTTCAACCCAAATATTTGATCTTGAAACTTGATCCTTGAACTTCATGACCTTATTATTAGGATTAAAAATCGACAAAACCTAACAAATCAGAATGGATGGAATTCTATTGAAAAATATTGATACAATACAAGAACTTGAATTTTTTGATGATGTTAATTGAGTCATGTTCTTTTTAGCTAATCAATGATGTTTTGACTAGATTGGCAACGATGAAGACATGATATTTTTCTTGATTTCTGTGTGACTATTTTGAGGAAGATCCACCAAAATATGTGAATTTGTCTAATGGCATGGTCATCAAAGAATCATCAAGGACATTCACATATGGAGGAGGTTTAAATTTTGTTTTTTTACGCAAATGGACACCTTGGACATTTAGATTGGCTATATCTTAATGCCAAAATTCACTTGCAATATTGAATCCAATGAAAATGGTATTCAGACTCCCATGGTTGGTTTATCAACTAGTGAGGGTTGTACCAAGGTTCATACATTTTTTTTGAAATTTGATTAAGGAAATATTCATATCATCAGAGTGTAGTTATCCAACTAGTGATGATTGTATGTTCTCTAAGTTATATATAAATAGCTCAATGTTAAAAATATCTCCTTTTGCATTTCTTTTGCAAGAAAAAGTGATTGTTAGTTGCATTTCATTCTTAGATTCATTACATTTAAGGGATTTACTAAGTTCAAGGGGGTTAATTATTCAAAGATTTGATATCAATTCCTTATTCAAATCAATTATGGAGAATTTCTTGTGCATTTACCATTGCATTCATTAATCATTAAACATTATTTTCAAGTCATACATCATAAACACTTATTCATTATTCAAAATAATTAAAGGTATTTCATCATTCATATAGGTGCATCTCATAGATATATTACATCGCAAAATACCAAAAAGAACATGCATTCATTTAAGTCCATTGCATTGCATTTACCATTTAGATTTGCATACATCATAAATTAAAAGCATTTAGAAATAGACTTGCATACATTTCCATTCATCTAACTATGTCATATATAAGGCATTGCATCCATAGCATGTAAAGAAAATGCATCATAAGACATCATATCACCAAAGAAAGTCTCATATAACATCATGGAAATCAAAAGTGATCAATTCATGATAACAAGTGAAAATCAAATGTCTGTCATGTTAAGCTACATCATCAAAAAAATGGTGCTCAAAGTCTAACCAAAATACATATGATACATCAAACAATAAATGTAATCCAATGATCTGTCAATATCAATCATGACCCACTAGGGGCACCTACTCCATCTCATGTCCCTATATCACCTATACCCCCTTGTCCCATCTAGACCTTTGTCTGATGATCCATCAGGTGTAGTAGGAGGAGCCCAACTAGAACTAGCACCACTGGCTATCTGATCCATCCTGGTCATGAATGCCTGCATCATAGCTCCAAACTGATCTATTCTATTGGTAATCATAGCCAACCCATTCTGCAATCCCTGTACATCCTGCTCCAATCTACTAATAGTCCTTGGCTGCATTGGAACCTGAGGAGCTATAGGAACCTATGGCTGAATTGGAACCTATGGACCTATAGGCACCTGTGGCACCTATTGTACCAGAATCTATGGACCAAGACCCTGCCTGGCCTAAACAATTTGAGCCTATCTCACGACTCTCTATCGGTGTTGTCCCCATATTGCTGCTAGTATTGGATGTACTGGTCTCATATCATATCCACCCCCTCTGGCTCGAACATGACCACCTCTCATCTATGGACCTTCCTATCCTCTACCTCTGGCTCAAGCTCACTAAGGAGCTATCTGAACCCGAGGAGCCCTAGGTACTCTCTATACTCTACCAATTCCTTGTCGACCACTACTGACATCATCATCATCTGAAAGATTATCCACATCTAGAATCGGCTCACTAGGATTGGTGAACCGTAGGAACAGGTGTTGAGAAAATGATTGTGTATAATCTGCAGACATTCCTAACATCTTCTATATGATCAATTATGTCCCACCAAACATACCCTAACCTATCAATCTCATCATAGGCATAGTGGACGTCATCCTACACACCCCACATGTATCTCTATGCCTGTACTTGAGCATATAACGTAACAACCTATGTGATATCCAGTACTCTTCTATACTATCGAGATACTCTATAAAAGAAAAACCTCTCAATCACTAGTGGTGACTGGCCTATCATTCATCATGGCGAAAACATGTAAGGTAACTCATCATCATCCTCCCTCCAGGCCTCACATCCCAGATATGGTCTCCACATGACCTGATCTATGTCACAAAGGATATGCCTCAAGAAATCCAACTTTCCCATCCAAAACTAGACAATAATGCCATTGTACAAGTATGCATAGGACCATCCTAGATCTCTCTGTCTAGCAGCAATCAACCTCATAATAGGGATATGCTCCCATGTCTATAATTACAATTTTATAGTCAGAAAATGGAAGCACTTCCATGATAGACTAGTTTAGCCTTGTAAGTAAGTGGTTTGGGGTCATGAAAAGCACCTTGAGTGGGTTTCTGATCTAGACCTGGCTTTCCCCCTGTTCTGCCCCACTTTCCACTTCTTTCCAACCTGATTTCTGCATTCTAGACTGTAGACCTAAGATCTTGGACCTTAAGGTCAGGGTTGACCTTTTTGGTCTATTTCAACCTCAACCCTGACCTAGGTCAAGGTTGACCTTGATCCTGATCTAGGTCGAGGTTGACCTCGACCTTGACCCAGGGTTCAGATCCCAGGGTCCCACAATTTTTAGATGTTGGTATTTGCATAAGTTGTTTCCCGCTTCCAGGTCAACTGTTTCAGGTTCCAGAGCATCGATTCCTAAATTATATTTAATATAGGCCCTCTCCTAAGGGTAAAGGTTTTAATGGGAATTTAATTATCCTATATTGGCCTCCTTAGATGATTGTGCCCTAGTTTCATATAAAAGGGAGCTTTCTCCTCTCATTTTCTCTAAGTATTCTAATCGTGATCAAGCATTCTCAAACACTCATCAAGTGCAATTCCAGCAAGCTAAGGAGCAATAATTCAACAAAGCATTCATCCATCCTCAAGAATTCTAGCATCCATTTTCATGAAGGAGATCCATTGGAGGCCATTGAAGGATTCAAGCTACATAGTGCCCTTTTGGTGATCTCTCCATCCACCTTCCTCCAAGCCTCTTCCAAATCAAGAACCCATTCAAGACTTGGTGTTGGAGATCTACAAGAAAGAGATTGAAGACATCCTACATTCTACATTCCACATTTTGGTGTATACTTGTGGATCCATAGATTCAAATCTGCCACAAGGAATTTTTACAAGCAAGGTTAATTTATGTATTTACTTTGTTTACTTCTGCAATTTCAATTACATATATTTAAGGTTAATTCCAAAACCAGGGTTTGACTAAGGAAAACCCCTCCCCCCCCAAAAAAAAATCTCTTTTTCTTGCAGGTATAGGTTCAGGACTGCGGATTTGGACTCAGATGTGGATACCCTTTTTGGCTTTCTTTCGGGCTTTGCGAACAGATTTTCTGTCGATGCTGTACAGGTCAGGGTCAACATTATTGGGTCAAGGGTGACATTTGTGGGTTAAGGTTGACCTTTTTCATAAGACGGTGTCAAATCAGAAAAATATTTCTGGTTTTTGTTCATCTTTGCGTTCTGGTTCCGGATCATACTTCAGATTTTTTAGAAATATTCTACAGACCTCAAAAAATAGCATTTTCTAGATATGCAATACCTTAAGGTTGGTTCTTCTTCTCATACTTTTCACTTATTATAATATATCATATCTATATAATAAATTAACAGAATTTAAGATCTTCTTCATTACTCTCATTTCCAAATGGTTGATTCATTTATGCATTAATCCTTCTCTTGGATTGATCAACTTGGATCTTGCATTTGTGCATTTGGGGATAAAGGTGGAACATCTTATCTTCCTCATAATCACATT
>MU225806.1:409142-421286 GCA_018584345.1 Thuja plicata | reverse complement strand
TATATATATATATATATATATGTTCATGCCTGAATAGACATGACCATAAACAAGACCTTAGTCGGCCCAAAAATAATATTCACAATGCTTCCAAAAAAATTGGCTTAAGTGTGTTTACAATAGTAATTAAGAAATGATTACAAACATACTATAATAGGCACTTGGCCTCTACATAATAAAATATTATACTTTGATCAAAAAACTGAAGTCGGCTTCATACTCTATTTTTTGAACTACTAGTATCATTGTTCTTGTTGTAACTTATCCGTACTAACATATCTGACCATGCGTGTCTAGGGAAAGAACAAAAACATACCATAGAACTTAAGTCTGAATGTGCATATCCTGATGTGATCGTATGCATGTGCGCTGGTGCACTGATCGACTACAAATCACTATTTTGTCCTTACTTCTATACTTAGTCAATTTTCACTTCATAGTTTGTTGTCAAACTTTCATATGAATTTGTTGCCATAATGACAACACAAAATAATTCATATACACCCTGGGAGTCAACTTGCCAACAATATCCCCCTTTGTCATTAATGGCAACAAAGGAATGTGGCCAAGTTACTCAAAATTGACTAACACAAAAAAAAACTGTATATCATTGTACCCTTTAACATATACATACTCTACTCCCCATATATACACATATTCCTTAGATACATTACTCCCCCTATGACATTAATGAAAAAGGTGTCCAAAATTTGTAAGTCACTGAGTACTTACTCTGTATAAACATCTGGATAAGTAATATGTAGATTTTGATTTCTTATTGCTAGAATGCCTTCAATGCATCTACGGTCTGAAGATGGGAACATAAAGCATATGTAAGCTTTTCCATTTTGGTCAAATCCATGGTGGGACCCTGATCATATGTGGCAATTTTTGTATCTATCTATTTGATGTTTTCATTCAAGACTGCTAGAGAGGGCACTAGTGCATTTCTCAGTTGAGTCTTCCTGATTCTTATCTTTTTGATCTCAAACTTTGCCTTTTCAATCTTGTCCAATTGACCTTGATAGATATTGTTTCAGATGTTCATGTCTTGCATGGATGTTTCAACTAATTTTCTAACACTGTCAACCAAGATGTCAGCTTCCTCAATCTTTTTGATGTGCTCTCAGGTGAATTTCACTCTGTCTATACAGTTTGCTACTACATTTCTACCTTTAGCTGCAAATTATTTTAAGATTTCTTGACCAATCTTTAGTGAGTTCAGATATAGGGAGAAATTCTTTGTCAATTCATCTAATCTTCCCTTCTTGTACTCATCTTCTGCAATTTTAGTAGCAGAGTCTACTAAACTTGTGAAATGTGATTTGAAACTTATCAAGATGTTGTCAACATCATCAACAGACTAAATTTTAGCCATTTTCTTGTCTACTGGCACTAAGTCATTTAGAATGTTCACTGTTTCCAAAAAGAGAGGATTTCTCATGACTTGTTTCTCTTTTTCTTTCTCCATGGCCAACACACTAATTTTAATCAAATCTTCTTCTTCCCAAGAATCTAACATTACTACTTCAGGGGTCAAGCTTGACAACAATGATGGTTTGATGGGTGGAGTCAATATGAAATTTTGACTTGCATCCATATTTTCACTTTTCACAGGAATCTCCATAACTAGTGGCTCATTAGATTGATTGTCTTCCTCTTTATTTGAATCTCTAGAGGGAACTTGATCTTGCTATATGGATGTGTTATCAGTGCATACCTACTCTGTCTCTTCAGTGTTGACAAATGCTTTTTCAGCTTTGTCCATGTCATTGTCAGAAGCGGTCATGGATATCTTGATATCATCAATCACAATAGTTTCTCTTGAATCTTTGGCTGTATCAGAAGCTATTGAAACTGAGGGTATTGAAACCTATGGACCTATCTTAGGTGCATTTTGAATTACTAGTTTTGTAACCTGTTTGGCAGGAACTGGAGTTGCCTTTGCTATAGGCGTCATTGATGGATACATATGTCTATCTAGAAATACCCACTCAAATTCTTTTTGAGTCTCTTCTCCAACCAGATCATACTCTTTATTCATGATATGAAGTGTTCTAGTTTTGGTTTTGAAATGAGCTTTTACTAAATCCAACAGTATAGCTTTCACATCATGTGAGAAAATAGGGAGAAGACTATCTAATGTCTCTTCTCTTATCCTCATATCTTCTTCAATTTCTTTCCTCTTTAATAGGTCCAGTATGTTTCATACTTTGTTTGGTATGACTATCTTGAGTTCCAATACTAACTTTTTGAACTTGATCATATGAGATATAATCATTGAATGAATTTTAGATTTTTCTATCTCTTGGTATTTTTCATAGACATTCTTGATAGATTCTAGTCTTCCTTCATTAACAATTCTATTCTTTAGAACTGTTAGACAAGGTCTAAATCCTACCTCAGGAGGGGCTTGAGTGTTCTTTACCTTGCTCCTTATGGTCCTTGAGGATGGATGAATTGTAGGAACTTGCTTCTTCCTTCTGGTTAACTTGCTGGGTACAGAAGGTAGAGAGGAGTCTAGATCAATGGTGGTTGATGGCACAGATATACCTTCATCATATTTCTTCTTCTTCTTCTTAGGCATATCATTAGAATTTTCCATTTTCACTTCTGTGGGAGTTTTCTCAAGTTCTTTAGCTATCTTAGCTTCCCTAGCTCTTTCTAGGTCTTCTTGTGTAACACCATGAACTTTTAGGATATTTGAAGTAATCCTTGATGCCTTCCTTTTGTTGTCTGTACTGTACAAGACAAAATCAACTTGATTTGTCTTTTCTCTATAAGTACCCCATCTAGGTTCATTGGGATCCTTGGGCGCAAATAGGAGGACTTGTGCATAAACTTCCAAAACATGTTCTTCAACTTCATATCTGAGAGGGTGAATCCATTTTTTTCTAGGCTCAACTGCCTCCATGCAAGTACACTCAGTCTCCACCATGAAGCATATGGTGTCTTTGTATTTCTCAACTATCTTCTCAGGTATCCTGAACCTCTTATGCATCTTGATCCTGAATTTTTTGATATCCATGTCCATAGAATCCTTCACGCTACACTCTGATGTAGCCTTGAGTGATATCTAAGACATAGTAGGTTTACTCTTGTTTAGGTAAAGATTGGAAACTTTAACTACTATGTGAAAGTAGAGATAGATGATCAATGATCCAAACCTAAATATCTTTCTCTTGTCATGTTTAATAGCTCAAATGTTGTCAATCAATTGAGCATGCAATATCTCACATAGATTATACTGTGTATTATATTTCACCATCTTTACTGCTACTAAAACAGTAGCTGTAGATACACTATTTAGTCTGGTTGTGTGCTGAAACTTGTAACCTAGTATCATGGTGACCAGTTTTATGTCATCTTCCTTAATGGGATCAACTTTCATACCGCACCTATCACTTCTGGATAAACATGCTTGTTTAACCTTCTTTTTCACATCTTTACCAGTTGGAAGAATTGGTCCTATCTTAGGAAGTCCATTCATGTCATGAATTAGGTTTGCAGTAATACAGATGGGAAATTCACCAATCCAATAGATATCATCATGTATTCTGCTCAACAGGATTTTCACTCATTCTGGCTCATAAAATTTGTGCGCATTAGAATACTTAAAGGTAGGGTTATCAGTGAGATGCACATATTCATCCTTGAATGAATAGTCTGGTTTCATCATTGAATCCATAAGAGTTTCTATGTTGTTGTCTCCAATTGTTTCCTTCTTGCAATATATATATGCGCGGATATCTTCCACGTTTACGACTCCAAATAGAGTCTTAGAGAATGCTCCTTCAACATCATCTAATATGGACTTGAATGGATGCTTCTTAAAGACAAATCTCTTCCTTTTAGTAATGTCAAAGACTACAGGAGTTTCCATACTCACTTGTTGATCGACTAAATAGGGTTCCACCGCAATTCTAACCGATGTGACTGCTAGGGTTCCATTTCAACTTGCAATCTGTTCAAAAACTGATAAAACTAATACATTTGAATGATTTGATGCTTATTTCTCTTGTGCTCTGAAAATTTTGTGATCTCAGATGTAAACAATGAGGATAAATGATTGTTTACCGACTTATATAAAGGTTACTGCATTTAATGCTTGCTACCATACACGGTTTCCATTAAGAGTTTCAAAATTTAATCTAAAAAAAGTAAAGGCAATGTGTGCATGCATACAACCTTAATTCATGATCACATACATGAATCCATAGGCTCATAATCAGAGGTGAGTATACTAGCCATGCAGGGGTTTAGAGCTAGAATATCTCCCCCTAAGACCATGAGGGTCAACTATATAGAAGTAGAAGGTGCGTCCACTGAGGATACATCTACTACCTTGTTCTCTTCATTATCTTTATTTACTTCAACCCAAATTTTATCAGAATTAGCTTTAGCTTGCACAAACTTAACTTCTCCTGATTCCTCAAAAAGAGACTTTTTAGGATTTTCTTGTCTTTGTGTTCTTGACCTGCAAAATCTTGAGATGTGTCCACCTTTTCCACATGAATGAAAAATGATAGGAGGTCTGATGTTATTATTTATCATGTTGAATTGCTTAGTTGTGTCCATTGTAATTACATATCTGACATGTAATATTCTGCAAGTTTCTTTGAGGTTGATTTCTCTGATTGCATTGAATCTGATTTCTTTGGTTCAGTTGTGACTGATTTCTTTGATTTGTCCTGCAATGAATAGCCCTGTGACCAAACTTATTACAGGAGTAACAAGAACCATTAAAAGGTCTTACTTCTTTACAATCTCTTTCCAAGTGTCCATGCTTGTTACAAGCATAACAAGTTCTGTTAACTTGCTTGAGTTCGTCTTTAGGTGGTTCAGTTTTAGTCTCTGCAATATTCTCCTCTTTCTTTGCTTCTATAGATGCTTCTTGTGATTTCTTTGTTTCTTATATTAAATTGATTTTAGTTTGAGCTATACTGTATCCCACACCAGTGGTATCACTTTTAAGTTTTTGTGCATAAATTTGTGATTGAATTAGATCAGAACTTGTGTGTAGTTTATCAATCTTGTATTTTTCTCCTGATAATTCAGATTCAAACTTATTCTTAATGTTTTCCAACTCCAATATTTTCATTTTAGCTTGCATAATTTCTTCATCTAACTATTTACTTTCTTTAGTCTTCTCTTTAATGGCTGTTAAGCTATCTGTAAGTTGTTTATTCAGATTTTCAATTTTGTCTTTTAAGGACATGTTCTCTTCATTCAACTTCTTGACCATTTTTCCCAAACCATTGGTAGAGCAATCTTTCAGATCTTTCCTTAATTTCTTGATAAGCATTTGAGAGCCATCAACCTTTAGTTTTAGTTCTTCATTTTATTTTTCATATCTATCTAGATCTTCAAGGGTTGCTTCAAGATTCTTTTCCAGATGTTTTTCTTCTACTGAATCCATGATCTCCTCAAGTGGTTAAACTTTCTTTTAGAGGACCAGAGCTCTGATACCAATTGTTAGAAACACTAAGAGGGGGGGGGTGTGAATCAATGTTTGTCTATTTATTATATTTCAGCAACTTTAAACATAAACCAAATATATATCAATTGAAGCTTAATACAAGAACACATAACACATGATATGATTACGGGGAAACCTTGATTAGAGGAAAACCCCGGTGGGAATTAGTACCCACAAATATTGCACTAGTATAATGAAACTATTAAAGTTCTTTTGCTTTGTTAGGAGCAGTCTTTACAATGAAACTACAATGACCTGGTTAAGGGTTTGACCCTGTTAGGAGTCTTTTACAAATAATCCTATTAGGGGTGAGGACTCACTATCCAAGAAGCTCACTACTCAGTAGGATGAAGGCTACAACCTCCTTGATAATAGATTTACACTATATCCAAAAGTGAACTATTGTATGTGACACAATTGTCTGATCAGTTTTGGTTATGAGCTGATGCTCTTATACTCTTAAAGAGCTTTATCTCATTCTGACATCTTATACTGATCTTTTATATCTCTTCTCTACATATCTGTCGACACTCTCTAATACAAATTTGCATGTTATATATATATATGTTCATGCCTGAATAGACGTGACCATAAACAAGACCTTAGTCGGCCCAAAAAAAATATTCACAACGCTTCCAAAAAAATTGGCTTAAGCATTTTTAAAATATTAATTAATACATTATTAAAAATATACTATAATAGGTGCTTGGCCTTTACATAATAAAATATTATACGCTGATCCAAAAACTGAAGTCGGCTTCATACTCTGTTTTTTGAACTGCTAGTATCATTGTTCTTGCTGTAACTTATCCGTACTGACATATCTGACCATGCTTGTCTAGGGAAAGCACACAAACATACCATAGAACTTAAGTCTGAATGCACATATCCTTATGTGATCGTATGCACGTGCGCTGGTGCACTGATCGATTGCAAATCACTATTCTGTCCTGACTTCTATACTTAGTCAATTTTCACTTCATAGTTTGCTGTCAAACGTTCATATGACTTTGTTGCCATAATGACAACACAAAATAAGTCATATACACCCTAGGAGTCAACTTGTCAACATATCAATCATCATTTCTCATTCTAGGACTGTTGCTAATGAAGATTAAAGCGAAGAGCTCCATTAGCATGCTTAGTTAGAGAACCATGGAATGCTTCTTGTTTATTTGTCAATTCTTTGCTTAGTTTTAGATTATCTTTCCATAGAATTGATAGTATTCAAACTTATTTCATGAAGGTATTATTCATATATACACATCATCCACTTCAATTTATCATTTATTTTAAATATTGAGTTAAATATTTAATTCATACTCTCAAATTTATCATTAAAATAATAATAATAATAATAATAATATATAATTTATATTAAATATATTTCAACTTATTTTCATAGATTGTATAAATGTTTTCTTTAATTAATTGAATATTAAGTTAGAATAGTTAAAATTATACTCCCAAATTCATTATTAAAGAAAAGAAAAAAATGAAATATAACTTTTTATCAAATAAATTTCAACTTATTTTCATATATTGTATAAATTTGTGATAGATTTTTTATATATGTATAATATCCATTTAAATAAAAAATAAGTGCTACGTAGTGGCATACTTGTCTTTTAGTTTAGAAATTAATTGTAAAATTTAATAATGTAGATGATATAATACTAATGCATTTAAAATTAAAAATTTATATATTTTGATATAATATAGATGATTTTGTGTTTGACTTTGATATAATGTTGAGCAACATTAAGTTGTGATTGGTTATTCATGTCTTGTGGATCTTATCTTTACATTGATTTTTAAGTATTTATATTAAATTTGAATTGTATTAATGTTTATGTTAGTAGATATTCGTAGAGTTTGTTAAAAATAATATGGAGGGCATCAATTTTATTTTGTCTTATTTAAATTTTAATCATATTTTTATAAAATGGAAGATAATTTAATGAGTCATTTAAATGTATATAATGTTTCAGTGATGCACATATTTATATTATAATACAATTTTTTATCACAATATAATAAAAATATTAGAATTATGATATGATGTTTAAAATAAATTCAAGGTTTGTACTTTAATGCTAGTTTACAATAGAATAACTGAGAGGGTGGGGGTGAATTAGTGGCCTCAAAAATTAATCCAATAATCCAACCATAACTTATATCACATATATAAAACCTCTAGTTATCTTCGGTCCTACAATATGTATGCCTTTAAGTAATCTTATCAAATATATACTGCTCTGTGAATATACTATTTATCCTTTTCTTAAGCTTTACCGAATAGAAGTAAATAAACTTAGTGTTTACTGACCAATCCTATTTTAGTAATGTGTTAAGAAAAACATCAAAGCAATGAACCATATACACATTTGACACATGGATTTTTAACGTGGAAACCCTGTTAAGGAAAAAACCACTTGGGACCGGTAACCCAAAATTTTCACTCTTCTGAAGTGAGCTCGGTGAAGAGGCAACCTTGTTAAAGGTTACAAACACAATCTTAAGTACGACCTTGTTAGAGGATTTAAAACCATTGGTTATTCTTTTGACCTTGGGCATTCACTATGCTGTCAACAAGAAAAACCTTTTGATACTCTTGAGTATCTCAATACATTAAGGACTTTTAAATCCCACTCGGTTAAGAGATTTTTTGAATCAATGGTTAAACTAAAATAGTAAATGAGTTGTTCATTAATAAAAATTTACTTTTCCAATGTTCAGATATATTGTAAGTCCATAATACCTTTTTGATCTATATGCTCTTTTATTCCTTTGCTCCCCTCCTTGTTCTTTCTGCTCGGTGAATGTTGTTGCTTCTCTGTTGCTCGATGTCTGCAGAATTCTTGGCTCTGTCCTTTAGCCTGCATGATCAGATCTGCATGAAGAATTCTATCTTCACCAAAATTATATTTAACATTCCTCTTTTTTTCATAATGAATTACTTGTCTCTTTATATAGACATGATTTCACTATTTATTGTCCTTCTTGTTCTTGACGTAGATAGCTTTCTTGATCCACAAATCTCACAATGCATTTCTTTAATCTATAAAGCTTTGATTTAGATTTATTCCACAAATCTCTCTGTATTTTTTGTGCTTTAAATCTCCTTTTTATCCTTATTTTATCTGATCGATGAAAACAAAGTAATCAATAAATTAACTCTATATTTAGCTCCTGTCAGCTAATTATTTTTTCATTTCCTAACTCTAGTTCTGATCGGTAATCAACTCTTAGTTTGCTCGGTTATTGACTTCAGTTGTCCTTGGGCATTACCTTCAGTTCTACTAAGGGTTCACTTCAGTTATGCTCGATGTTGCGGTGCTCGGTATACACTGTGACTACTCGGAGTTCTCTATCCGTTAGTGTGCATTGTCCGTCAGTGTTTACTATCACTCGGTGTACACTGGTTTTATATGTTTACCAGTAACATAAACTTTATCTCTTTGGTTTCTTGAAGTCTATGAAAATATGCATATGACCAATTAGATTATATCTAGTTGACATCAAGGACAATACAATACATTAACTAATTTAATGTCTTGCATATACCTTCTGCAGCTCGGTGATCATCAACTTGTCATCTTCAAACATTTAATCAGTTATAGTTCAATATCTCCCTTTGGCATTGATGGCAACATACTTATCAATACAATATGAAATATGAAATTTCATACCAAACTTATTGTTCTATGACTAATACAAGTATCTGACTCTCAGTAAGCTCTTCTAGCTTAGATTTGATTTTTGCAAAGTACTTTCATCCTTCTTCATTCCCTTCACTGGATAGATGTAAAAACTTATGATTTTGTCTCTCCCTTTGTTGTAGAATCTCTTTTCCCTTTTCTAGATAGATATGCAGTGTTAACTTTTCTCTAATTCTCTCCCTTAGATGGATAATTATTTCTTTGAATCTTTCTCTCCCTTTGACTGTTCCTCTACTTGATGGATATTTCTCTTCTCTCCCTTTGGATGATTATGATAGATATTTCATATGAATATATTCTCTCCCTTTGAATACAATGCCAAACTTAAATATATCATTGAATTATTTTGTCCATCATCAATACAACTCGGTTGTAGCCAATAATATCTTTGGTGTTCGGTGCAGATAAGTACCTTCTTGTACTGATATGTCATTTTAGTCAATTTCTCAGCTTGCATCAACATGATTGATCTTCTGATATTGTGTAGGTTGATGCAGCCTCCAAATCATCTTAGTGACCAGTAGACAAGGGTCGGACCCCTAGTCTCTTCCTTAGGTACTCAAATGTAGCTTTTGGCAATGGCTTTGTGAATATATCCGCTAATTGTTTTTTATATTGAACATATTCCAGTATCACCTCTTTCTCTTGAACTTGTTCCCTTAAGTAATTTATACTTAATAGCAATGTGCTTTATCTTAGCATGCATGACAGGGTTCTTTGAAAAGTTGATAGCACTTGTATTGTCACAATAGATAATCACTGGATCAAGGATTTCCATATTCATACCTTTCAACAATTTCTTGATCCATGCAATGCTAGAGAAATTTGTAGCAGCAGCCACATATTCTGCTTCTATAGTTGATTGTGATGTGCATCCTTTCTTTTTACTTATCCATGTGACAAGTCTATCACCCATAAAGAATTATCCTCCTGTTGTTCTCTTTCTATCATCTATGTTTCCATCCCAATCAACATCTGTATATACTTGAAGCTCAAATTTGCCTTCTTTATTATACCACAGACCATAGTCTTCGGTATTCTTTTAACAACAGTCATGTGTGATTTCTTGGGATTAGCAGATAATCTTGCAACTGTTCCAACTATATGTACAAAGAATCTGGTCTAGTATGTACAACATACATGAGTTTTCCAATCATAGATCTATATAGGGTCTGATTTACCTCGATTGACTTGTCTTCCTTTGTTAGTTTTCATATGGTTGCCATATGTGTTCCAACTGATTTTGAGTCCTCCATTTTGAACATCTTCAAAAATTCTTTGATATATTTAGATTGTGTGATGTAGATGCCTTCATCCTATTGTAGAATTTGTAGACCAAGAAAAAATTTGATGTCTCCAAACATTGACATCTCAAACTCTTTGATAATTTTAGCAGAAAATTATTTTCATAACATATCATTACCTACAAATATGATATCATCAACAAATATCTCAACAATCAGAATGTTATCATCAATATCTTCTTTTAAATACAGATTATTGTTATCACTTGTTCTTACAAATCCAATACTTATGAGATAAGAATGAAGTCTTTCATACCATGCTCTTGGTGCTTGTTTTAATCCATACAAGACTTTGTGTAGTCTACATACCATGTTCCTCTTGTTAGGATCAACAAACCCTTCTGGTTGTTCAATGTATACTTCTTCTTCTAGTATTGCATTTAGAAATGCAGATTTTACATCTATTTGGTATACTTTGAATCCTTTGAAAGTAGCATAAGAATGTAGAATTCTTACTCCTTCTAGCCTAGAGCGGGTGTAAAGGTTTCTCCGTAGTCAATACCTTCTTCTTGTGCATACTCCTTGTATACTAATCTTTCTTTGTTCCTTGTGAATTATCCATTCTCATTCAGTTTGTTTCTAAATATCCATTTGGTACCAATGACATTTTTTCATTTGGTCTAGGTACTAATGTCCATGCTTTTTTCTTTTCAATCTACTCAATTTCTTCATTCATTGAACTAACCCATTCTTGATTCTCAAGTGCAGTATTAACAGATTTATGCTCAAAATCACAAATCAAACATCTAGTGTTTAGTGACTTACTTCTTGTTCTCATTCCAACCTTTTTGTCTCCTATGATCTAGTTATGTGGATGGCATCTTCTGACATACTTGGAAAGTACCGGTTCAGATCTTTGTTCATCATTCTGATCATCATCTTTGTTGGATTACGCTGAAAGCTAATCTCCCAAGAACACCTGCATGCAAACCTGTCACATGAAAGAAGCAAGATACAGACAGAAGAAGAAAGCTATGGCGGCCAAAAATCCAGAGACATGATATCCATGTTGAAAATAAAAGAATATCTATTATCAACAAACTGAATACAAATACAATCTCCTTACTAAAACAAAAGAGGTGAATCCTTATAAAGGAATCATGAAACCCTAAAAGGGAAACCCTAAGGTAAGCTAAAGCAAACTAGAGTGAATAGGTGAGTTAGTAATTATATCATAATGATTTAATTAATAACCTGATAGACTATTACCCTAACACCCCCCCTTAAGATAAGCTTAGGGAGAAGCAAAACCTAGGAAACTACTGCAGAAAGCAGGAAAGATGGGTCCCAGCAACAAGGCCTGATCAGGTACCCAAAACAAGAAATAAACTAGATGAAAGAATGTTGGCTAAATATTTTGCAAGTCACTAAGACTACAACTTGCAAAACGTGTACTTTAGGCAGCAGTATGTGAGATTTCTCTCTCCTCTCAGCAATAGGGGAGGCTCCCTTCTTACCGCAGGTGGCTTCAAGTAGAACTGAACTATAGCACATACAGTTCACCTTGCAACCGTAATGCCGGTGACTCGATGATTGACATAAGAACAATCATACGAGGCAGCGGTTGATTTATCTAAAGACTAGGTGATACAATGAGCTCAAAGTCTCTTGTCCTCACCTAGAATCAGTAATCTAATCT
>MU225806.1:385365-400611 GCA_018584345.1 Thuja plicata | reverse complement strand
TTTTTAAATAATAATAACAATAAATTGTTTTTAATAAATAAAAATAATTACCAATGATTGTAAAAAATAAATTTCTATCAACACTATATGCATATATAATCGAGAATATGTGCATACATGTTTTTTAGAATTTTATTTTTAAACGCTTAAAAAAACTTAAAAATTTTATAAGTCTTAGAATTTTAACAATTTGATATGCGGATCGCGCTATCATTAAAACTCTAAGTAAAACTTCGCAGAGTGGCTGATTTAAAAAGAACACGGAAGACTACTCGCGATACTACTTAAAACCCAAGACACCACTCAAAACCAGAAACCAGAGG
Source organism: Thuja plicata (assembly GCA_018584345.1). Taxonomy (NCBI): domain Eukaryota; kingdom Viridiplantae; phylum Streptophyta; class Pinopsida; order Cupressales; family Cupressaceae; genus Thuja; species Thuja plicata. The sequence goes on along the minus strand of MU225806.1, from coordinate 400,288 downwards.
ACAAGACACAAAACGAAAAAGAGAAAAAACAGAAAAGACTTGATGTTTAGTTACGGGAACAGAACAATTAAAATCAAGGGATAACTGATTCCATTGAACAATATCCTAAACACAACATCGACATGCTTAGAGAAAAACTCCTAGCAATCAACTGAGAATTGCGTAGGGTTGCCCCAATTTTGGGGAATGCAAAATTAGGGACAACAAAGAAATAGAGCCTTCAATCTAGGGAAAGTTCCAGAGAAGGAACAAGAATGAGCAAGAAGCATCTCCAAAGCATGGAGCTATAAACTCTGTCAGAAGAAACTGTTGGAACCCCCACTGAAGTGCATGACCAGGTATAGAAGACAATGTTTGAAGAGCTAATCAATTGAACCAAGGAAGCAATAGAACCAACAGGTGAACCTCCCCATAATGTTGAACAGGGAGAGGTGACAGGAACACTGAAATATAATGCTAGAAACATCTGCAGAAAGCAGAATCAGGAACACCAATAGTGCAACAAAAGTACAAGCATAGGGTAAAGGGCTATGTCACCGACACATAGCATGGGCTAATGTCATGGAAGGTATGCTCACTTGACAAAGGTGGATGAGCACAAAATGGCATAACATCATAACCCCCCATGGCACTTTATAACTGAGTGCAAGTACAACACACACAAGGTGGTCAAGATCCTAGAAATGTAGAAGTAAGCACTTTATCTCAGTGTGTTTACAGAAAAAGGATGTAACAAAAGAGATACAGCAAGCTCAAATTTTAGAAAGAAGAGTGAGCTAGAAGAACAGTAGAAGAGATCCTAGGACCTGTAAAACCCAAGTAATTTGCCAGAGTGCAAAAACTACCAAACTCAGAGGAGAGATAACCTAGAGTAGAATCTAGAAAAAATACCCCTGCAACTGAATAGTTCACTGAACCAGCTTTTCGACGATATCCGGTTTGCCAAAAAAGGATTTCGGATGAGCAAGATATGGCTCCTGGAAGGCAAAAACAAATATCAACCTTCAATAGCAGAAAACACTATCAAAATAGCAGAACCTAAAACCCCAACCTCTATCATCAAAAATTTCTCGGAAAGAGTTTTCCGACGGTATATGAAAGTCAGAAAAAGAACCCCATATGCTCAAGATAGAGAAAAAATAGTCCGGGAGGGTCAGAAAGGCCCTAAAAATCAAATTTAAGCCCCTGGGGCTAAAAAAATAGGCCCCCTGGGTGCATGGCACACGCATGGGGCTACACCAAAGCCCGCGGTCGCCCATATGACCTCCGCAGGGCTAAAATAAGCTCGCAAGGCTTACACACCCACCGGGCAGGGGTTGAGCGGCGCGGAGGCGGGGCCGGTGGAGCGGCGGGGTTGAGCGTAGGGCGGCGGGGTTGTGCGCAGGGTGGCGGGGCCGCTGAGGTGGGCGAAGCGCTGAGCGGCGGGGCTGTGGAGGGCAGCAGAGTGTCAGGTGGCGGGGGTTGCGAGGAGGAGGGCCGACGGGGCCGATGGAGCAGACGCCGGTGGCGGCGATGCGCAGGCTGAGCCGCGGTGGTGCGGCGATGACGCAATTAAAAAATGCACTACGTGCGTTGTTAAACGCTTAAAAAATCATTAAAAAATTATTTTTTTTAATTTTCCTCGAAAAATGTGCCCGTACGGCCCTAGTAGGGCAAAAAATTTCTCCCAGACGCTCCGGTGTCCAAATCGGACAAGTTTTATATGGATTCTGGGGTTTTTGGGCCTTCCAGATGCAACTGTGAGGTTGGTTTTGGTCCAAAGTGCTCCAAAAAATAAAGACCCCCTAGATCCAATAAAAAATACTAGAAAACCTTTGAAACCCTCTATGTCTGGTACTCTTCAATAAAATACGAACAATGAGCAGCAAGCGAGCTCTGATACCATGTTGGATTAGGCTAAAAGCTAATCTCCCAAGAACACCTGCATGCAAACCTGTCACATGAAAGAAGCAAGATATAGACAGAAGAAGAAAGCTATGGTGGCCAAAAAGCCAGAGACATGATATCCATGTTGAAAAGAAAAGAATATCTATTATCAACAAACTGAATACAAATACAATCTCCTTACTAAAACAAAAGAGGTGAATCCTTATAAAGAAATCATGAAACCCTAAAATGGAAACCCTAAGGTAAACTAAAGCAAACTAGAGTGAATAGGTGAGTTAGTAATTATATCATAATGATTTAATTAATAACCCGATAGACTATTACTCTAACAATCTTGACCTTCATTTTGATCTTCATCACTTAGTACATCATTGTGAGCAATTTCCTGATTTTCGGTGTGTGCAACCTAATTCTCGGTTACATTGTTCTGTTGCTTAGTAGCGATACACTATTTCTTGGGCACAATGTTAGGTTCTTCACTATAGACAAATCTTTTGTAATCTTTCAATTCCTTTCTATTTTCCTCATCATTTTTCTCAGAAAATTCACCCACTTTGACATTTTCACTTTCAATGATTTTGTTAGAGTATTTGTTAAGACATTTATAAGCCTTGCTTTTGGTAGAATAACAGGTAGAAGTATTCCTTCATCACTTTTGGAGTCAAGCTTTCCATTTCTATCATCTTTCAAAATATAACATTGACTTCCAAAAATTCTAAAGTAACTTACATTAGGTGTGTATCCATACCATAGCTCATAAGGTGTCTTATTGGTGTCTTTCTTCAATTGAACTCGGTTTAATGTATAGAAAATAGTACTTACAACTTCTCTCCATAATGTTTGTGTGATGCCTTTCTCAATCATCAGTGTTTTGGCACAATAAACAATTGATATATTCCTTCTTTCAGCAATCCCATTCGATTGTGGTGTTCTCAGTGTAAAAACCTGTCTTGTAATTCCATGCTCATTACAAAAGTTAGTGAATTCATCAAAAATAAATTCTCCTCCTCTATCTGACCTTAGAAATTTTAGTTCCTTTCCACTTTGTTTTTCAACTATAGCTTTATACCATTTAAACATCTTAAATACTTCTGATTTCTCTTTTAAGAACATAACAGTCATCATCCTAGAATAATCATCAACAAAGAGAATGAAGTATCTATCACCATAATAGCTCTTCATTCTCATTGGTCCACATAAGTTTGTATGGACTAATTCTAGAATAGCATTAGATGTGTAGGTTTAGCTCTTGAAACTAGACTTTGTCATTTTACCTTTTTGAAAATTCTTACACATGACATGGTTGAGATTTGACATGCTCGATAAGCCTCTTACCTTTCTCTTCTTTCTTATCCTAACCATGTTGTCAAAATTCACATGACATAACCTTTTATGCCACAACCAAATATCTTCATTTCTAACCAATAAACAAGTGGTCTTAATATCATCAAGATAGAATAGGTTAAATTTTTTTTGTTCACCAGTACCAATCAACCTTCCTGATTCATTATAGATCTTTGCCTTTTTTTCCTCAAATGAAACTCGGTGACCTGTGTTATTCAGTTGTGAAACACTCAATAAATTATAGTTAAGTCCTTTCACCCAATATGAATTTTCACATCTGATCAGATTATTCAATATGATGGTTCCTTTACCTTCAACTGGACAAGGTGAGTCATTACCCATCCTAACTGATCCACCATTATAATATTCAAAATTTTCCTTATCTCCAGTCATGTGGTGAGTACAACCACTATAAATAATCTAGACATCATTTTTACTAACCTTAGATATGAGTGCAGTTTCAACATACCTTTCTTCTTCATCTGAATCATCCTTCATAGCAAAAAATACTACCTAAATATCTTCATCAGACTCAGTGTCAGTATTTTCAGCTTTGTTCTCAGCCAGGTAAAAAGCTTTCTTGCCTTTGTCCTTGTAGTCTCGGTTATCTCTTCTGTCAGATTGTTGGTTTCTTCAGTAGTCTCGGTCATCACTTCTATCAAACTTATTTTCATAAGATCTATCATTGTTTCTATCTTCTTTTCTCTTGTTAGGGCATCTAGCAACAAAGTGCCCAATCTCTTTGCAATTAAAACATACCAAAGGTAATTTACCTTTGTATCTACCTTTGCCTCTTTGCAATCTTCTAGACATTAGTGCTTCAATTTCATCAAGTCCTTGTTCATCACTATCACTTTAACTATCATTTCTCATAGTGTTTTTATGACTTGATTTACTTATTTTCAGAGAAGATTTGAATGCAGACTCAATAGTTGGTAAGACATTGTTGTAAAAATTATTCATCTCAAATGAAATAAGTCTACCAATCAAACTATCTAGAGTAACATTGTTATTTTCTACTGCTCCCATTTCTTGAATTGAAGATACTCTAATAGCATAAACAGGCAGTAAGGTTATGAGAATTTTACTTACCACTATTTCCTCTTCAAGTACACCTCCTACTCCTCGGATAGCATTGAAAACTTCTTTGATTCTACTACTGCACTGAGTGATGTTTTCTCCTTCTTTCATTCTTAGGTCATCAAACTTCCCTCTTAGGCTTTCAGTCTTAGCTCTTAGCACATTTTTATCTCCTCCATGTACTAGCTTGAGTTTGTCCCACATTTTCTTTGCAGTGGTGCATGATTTGACATCTTCAAATTCAGCATCAAAGAGTGAGGAAGCAAGTTCTATCATCATACAAGTGTGTTCATGTTTCTCTCTTAATTGATCAACTATCGGAGGTCCAGTAGGTAAATCAAATTTAGTATCCAAGTACTGTGTGACATCATTTCTAATACCTGATAGGTGGAGTCTTATCCTACTTTTCCATGATGCAAATATGTCTTTGTTCAACTTAGTCACATCCCTTTTACTCATCTTGTGATCTTTAGATTGAGTCTTAAAACTCTCTTCCAAGCACACAAGCTATAATACCAATTGTTAGAATAATTGAGAGGGGGGGGGTGAATCAATGGCCTCAAAAATTAATCCAATAATCTAACCAAAAATTATATCACATCTATAAAACCTCTAGTTATCTTCAGTACTACAAGATGTATGCCTTTAAGTAATCTTCGGTGAATATACTATTTATCCTTTTCTTAAGCTTTACCGAATAGTAGTAAATAAACTTAGTGTTTACAGACCAATCCTATTTTAGTAATGTGTAAAGCAAAACATCAAATAAATGAACCATATACACATTTGACACATGGTTTTTTAACCTAGAAACCTTGTTAAGGGAAAAACCACTTGGGACTGGTAACCCAAAATTTTCACTCTTCTGAAGTGAGCTCGGTGAAGAGCTAGCCCTGTTAAAGGTTACAAATACATTGTTAAGTGTGACCTTGTTAGAGGATTTAAAACCATTGGTTAGTATTTTGACCTTGTAAATTTACTATGCTATCAACAAGAAAAACCTTTTGATACTCTTGAGTATCTCAATATATTAAGGACTGTTAAATCCCACTCGGTTAAGAGATTTTTTGAATCAATGGTTAAACTAAAATAGTAAATGATCTGTTCATTAATACAACTTTAATTTGTAGATTTTCAGATCTATTGTAAGTCCATAATACCTTTCTGATCAATATGCTCTTCTGTTCCTTTGCTCCCCTCCTTTTTCTTTATGCTCAGTGAAAGTTGTTGCTTCTCTATAACTTGGTGTCTGTAGAATTCTTGGCTCTGTCCTTTAGCCTGTATGATCAGATTTGCATGAAGACTTCTATCTTCACCAGAATTATATTCAACATTCCTCTTTTTTCAAAATGAATTACTCATCTCTTTATATAGACATGATTTCACCATTTATTGTCCTTCTTGTTCTTGACGTAGATATCTTTCTTGATCTGCAAATCTCGCCATGCATTGCTTTAATCTTTAAAGCTTTGCTTTAGATTTATTCGACAAATCTCTCCTTGTTTTTTTTTCTTTAATCTCCTTTTTATCCTTAGTTTATCTGATTGATGAAAACAAAGTTTGTTGTTAAACTCTTAGTTTGCTCGGTTATTGACTTCAGTTGTCCTCGGACATTACCTTCAGTTACGCTCAGGGTTCACTTCAATTATGCTCGGTGTTACGGTGCTTGGTATACATTGTGACTACTCAGAGTTCTCTATCCATCGGTGTGCACTTTATGTTGGTGTTTACTATCACTCAGTGTACACTAGCTTTATATGTTTACCGATAACATAAAATTTATCTCTTTGGTTTCTTGAAGTCTATGAAAATATGCATATTACCAATCAAATTATATCTAGTTGACATCAATGATAATACAATACATTAACTGATTTAATGTCTTGCATATACTTTCTACAGCTTGGTGGTCATCAACTTGTCATCTTCAAACATTTAATCAGTTATAGTTCATCAATATTTATATAATAATACAATTTTTTATCACAATATAATAAAAATATTAGAATTATGATATGGTTTTTAAAATAAATTCAAGGTTTATAATTTAATGCTAATTTACAATAGATAATTTTGAACATTTCATGTTAGTAGTTAGCTACAAATATATTTTTTCAAGTTCATATAGTTAATTTTTAATCTAAAAGCCTAGAGGTATTATATAAATATGGACATAAATTAGGTTTGAACCCTTAAGACAAGTGAAGTAATTTCAATCAAACTAATAGTTAAATATTGTCCTTCTATGTAGAAACATGCCAATTGTGTTCATAGATAATTTAAAGCGAATTTAAAATAGAAGAAGAAAAAGAGGTGTTCATATTCCACCTTTACATTTTTTCCCCACTTTAATTTATTGGTGTGCTACTATGATTCATGCATACCAAAGTAAACAAGCAATCAAATTGAAATTAATAAAAGTATTCATATCCGTGAAAAAAAGTCAAAAAAATGGAATATGGAGAAGCTTCAAAAAAATGGGTCCTATAAGACAAATTATTAAAAACAATGAGATTTCAAATAAATAAATTTTTTATTCGGAAAAGTTCAAAAATATAAATTTGTATTTTATAAAAACTATGATTATTTTTCAAACAAAAAAATTAAAGTGATATGATTGGTGAATGTAATCATATAGTAGAAGTAGTGGTTACAACTTTTTTACTATTTAGATGCTTCATATAAGATCCTTTGAGATAAAACTTTTTTTCATTATTTTTTACTATTTACATGATTCTTACACATTTAGATGATTAGTATAGAATCCAAAAATATATAGAAAGAAACCTTTCTTTTACCATAATTTCTTTTTATAATTTTTACTATTTAGATGATTAGTATAGAATCCAAAAACTTAATATTATTAATTGATTTAAATATTAACAATTAAGTTTTTCCTTAAAGAATTTTTGTATTAAAGAAATTTGTTTATTATAAAAAATATATTTGAAAACACACAAATTTATTATTACTTCCATTTATTAAGTTGGTAGGCCTCCAACAGTCGTATACACGGAGGTGAGCCATCACTGTACACAAAAACATCTGCTTAAATTTTGCTCAAATCTTTTAATCGTAAACTTCAAAATTAAATTCCCTTACAAATTAAATTCTCTTATTTCCACATTTTCCCTTCAGTTTGCAGCTGCTAATACTCCCTTGGTCCTGGTAAAAACTTTAAAATTTATATGTTTTTTTACAGTTTGTGATTTAGTTAGCAGGGTTTTGAAATTTGTGATAGAAATCTTGTCATTTTCAGTTGCTATTGATAGAAATCTTTGCAATTGTCATGTTGTGCAGGTCCCAAATGGTGGCAGTGGAAACAATGTCAAATAAAGTTTTGGAGATGTGTCAGTTTTGCCAAACAAAAGAGGGGTTTTATTAAAAAAAAATTCATCCAATTACTTTCTCAATAGGGAAGCTCTTAAGTACTCCAATTGCAGGTATTCTTCATCCTACATTTTTTTCTTTTCTTTTTTTATTTATTTAAGAAATAAGTAGTACAGATTTTACATTTGAGAATAATGGGAACTTATAGGTGGAGCTCTTTACCCAAAAGTTTCCATGTACTGTGGAACAAAATAACGGATTCAATACTACTTTCTCTGCACTTGTGGTTTTTTAAATATTAAAATTAAATTTGTATTATTGACATTTTCAATAAAACTTGCATTCAAGCATCAGTTAGAAAATGAACTCAAGGGCTATGGATTTAGCTTTCAACAAGTCAAATGTGTTTCCTTGAATGTTCTTCAACAAATTTATTTTGTGCATATATGTAATTATTACATTCCTTGAGTTAACAACTCCTTCAGCAGTTGTGAAAAGCAATTTACATCTCTCGCCTATGCTCCCACATACTGCATGGACGTTCATTTGTTGTTCTAACGTTCACTACATTGGCACAAATTTGGAAGTTCTCATTCTTTATTGTAACAGTATTTGAGATTTTAGTTACTTGTATATTTTGATGTTTCCATGCTCTTGCATTTGTTATTGATTTTCTTTGTAGTTCATATAATCCTAATCTATGTTTTTATAGGCATGAACTTCTAATTTAAATTATTATAATTATATAGAATTTTATTAAATATAAAAAATGAAATATTGATCGAAAAGTTGGTGAAGGCAAATGGGCTCTGCAACTTTGCAATCTTGAGTGTGTGTGGCACCCATTCGGCCCTCCGTACTTGGAGGGTCTTTAATGCACCTACTTTGCTCCATTAAGTATGGCCTCCTCATCAGATGGCACCATTTCCACTTCTAGAGACACCGTGCAGAAGATCCCAGACATTACTGTTGGAAATGAGTTGAGTAACTAAGAGGGGAGGTGTGAATCAGTTACTCCAAAAACAAATCCAATTCCCTTAGATGTCTTAATTAAACTTATCACTGTTACTCGGTTAACATAGATATTCTTATGTTACTCGGTTAACAAAGCAAATATTAAGATATCAACTGTGATTATCCTTTAGTGATTAAGTGTAGAAACATAAAGCATAAAGAAAATAACATGTACATAGATTTAACGTGGAAACCCAATTTGGGAAAACCACCAATTGCAACTAGTTACTATTTTTCACTCTTCTGAAGTGAGCCTTGTTAGGAGCCAACCCTTTTAAAGGTTACAATACACACTGTTAGGTGTGACCCTGTTAGAGGATTAATCACCATGTAAGGAGTGGCCTTGTTAGAGGTCTTCAAACACTTCAATGTAGAAATGTCACCTTGTGAGAGGATTTACAAAAGACTGTTAAGTCTACTCTGTAAAGAGATTTTGATCATTGCTACAATTGTTAGAGATTAACAATGGATTGACCTATTTGATGAAGCAACTGTCTTTTTTGATTCAGATCTCTATGTCTGACTTTAAATAGGATCCTCACTGATCAAATATTCTATTGTAACTCTGTATGTTCTATCCTTAATTAGAATCCCATCTGATTTCACCTCCATAATTTATATCACAAACGTTTCTACATTTTACATCTTACACACATTCAATCCAAACTTGACCTTATATATACTTATATATGTGTGTGTGTGTGTGTGTGTGTGTACACACACACACACACACACACACACACATATATATGATAAGCCTTGTCAATTCAGCTTGAATAACCTTCCAAATAAATAATAAAACTTAAGTCTGTCGGCTGCATATAATCAATTAACCATAAAATATAAATTGTTGTTAGTCAGCTGACACTAAAAGTATAACTCATTTAACACTGTAATCCTTCAATGCCCGACTGTTACTATAATGCCTGAGTGAACTCAGTTAGAACTAAAAATCACTTTGGTATTCTTCAATGTCTGAGAGAACATGTCATACACTGACTGTGCTCAAATAGGATTAGACATGTGTGTAAACATCACTATATTTGTGTAAACATCAATGACAATACACAATTGAATAATTTTCATCAATAATCTCCCTCTTTGGCATTGATGGCAACACAACATGTCATAATTAAAAAAATTTATAGAGAAACAATAACAAGAATAAAATTTTATTAATGTCCTTAGATTCATTCTGATTCTCATCTAGAAAACTCCCTTTGTCTTCAAAAATACTGAAATACATATTTCTCCCTCTTACATTAATCTCTATTTTTGATAAAATTTCTCCCTCTGTCATCAATAATCTTTCCCTTAATAATTTGTCCTTTAATAATTTCTTTGGCATGACATCAATAATCTCTCCCTCTTTGACAGCTAATGCCAAATATACTATCTAATAAATTTTAGTGTACTTGATGTACTGATTCATATGCAATAAGCTTTGACAATCTGCATCAACATGTTAAATTTGTTCTATATCTTGGTTGATGCATCACTAATCTATCCATTAGTGAGCCTCAATTAGGGGAATCACCCCTAGCTTTCCTCTAAGATACAAGAATGCATCCTTAGGTAACAGTTTTGTGAATATGTCTACAATTTGTTCTTTAGTATTCACATATTCCAACCTTACTTCCTTGTCTTGAACCAATTCTCTCAATAAGTTATACTTTATTGCTATATGCTTAGTTTTAGTATGCATCATAGGGTTCTTTGAAATGTTAATAGCACTAGTGTTGTCATAGTAGATAATAACTAGTTCTTTGATTTCCTCCTTCATACCTGACAACAACTATTTGAACCATATGATATTTGAACAATTTACTGCTGCAGCAACATACTCTGCCTCTGTTGTAGACTGAGAGATGCAATTCTATTTCTTGTTGGTCCAAGAGACTAACCTCTTACCAAGGAATAATTCTCCACCACTTGTGTTCTTTCTGTCATCAACACTTCCTACCCAATCAGCATCAGTAAAAGTCTTCAAACCAAAGTTTCCTCCTTTCTTATACCATAATCCATACTCTTTAGTACCCTTAAGATATCTCAAAATCCTTTTGATAGTCATCAAATGATTCTCTCTAGGATTAGCTGAAGACCTTGCAAAAATACCAACTGCTAATGCAATATCAGATCTAGTGTGAACAACATATTGAAGTTTACCAATCATGGATCTGTAGGTAGTATGATTTACCACTTTTGAGTCATCATCCTTAGACAACTTATGTCCAGTAGACATAGGTGTCCCAACTGGTCTGGAATCTTCTATTCCAAATTTCTTCAGTATCTCTTTGATGTATTTAGACTAAGTAATGTAGATTCCATCCTTCATCTGATAAACTTGTAAACCAACAAAGAATTTGATTTCACCAAACATAGACATCTCAAATTCCTTACTCATAGCTTCGGAGAATGCTTTTCATAAATCATCATATCCAGTAAACAACATATCATCAACAAATATCTCTTTTAATAGTATATTTTTTTGAGGTCCTTCTTTGATGTACAAGCTACTATTGTCATTAGTTCTCTGAAATCCAATACTTATCAAGTAACCATGTAATCTTTCATACCAGGCTCTAAGAGTTTGCTTCAGTCCATACAAGGATTTATGTAATTTTCAAACCATATTCCTTTTGTTGGGATCAAAAAAACCTTCAGGCTGCTCAATATAGACTTCCTCTTCAAGAATGTATATTTTACATCCATTTGGTATACCTTGTATCCTTTATGTGCAGCATATTCCAGAAGAAATTTGACTCCTTCAAGTCTTGTAATAGAAGAAAAAATTTCTCCATAATCAATACCCTCTTCTTGAGCATATCCTTTACACACTATTCTTGCTTTATTTCTGGAAAATTCACCTTTTTCATTCATCTTGTTTCTAAAAACCCACTTAGTAACAATCACATTCTTGTCTTTTGGTCTAGGTACAAGAGTCTAGGTTTTGTTATTTTCTATCTACTCAATCTCTTCATTCATGGCTTCTATCTAGCTTTCATCATTCAATGCATCTTTACTAGATCTAGGTTCAATTTCACTAAGAAAAAATGTACCTTTACTTTTGTTCCTTGTCATTATACCTTCTATCTGATCTCCAATCATTTTCTCAGCTGCATGATGCCTTCTGATATATTTTTCAAGTACAGGTTCCTTCCTCTTTGGTTTTGGGCTTGATCCACTTGGTTCACCATGTTCAAACATTATGTTCTGCTCTTCTGTCTGATACTCAGGTTCCACTATCTGAGACTTGGGCACCTCTATTTGAGACTCGGATGCCTTTGTCTGTGACTCGGTTCCCTCTTTTTGTGACTCAATTTCTTCAGTCTGAGACTCAGTTTCTTCAGTTAGCAGCTCAGGTTGCACGGTTGCAACAAGGTTTGTGCTAATGAATTGAGTGGTTGACATGGTTGTTGTCCAATCACCATTGCCTGTGTCTTAGGTATAGTATCAGATTCATAATACATAAATTTTTTGTAGTCCTCGGGCTCTTTACTGCTCTATTATTCACATCTCTATAAAAACTCATCAATCTTTACATGTACACTTTTTATGTATTTATAATGAGTAGTAATATTCAAATATTTATATGCTTTGCTTTTGCAGGAGTAACTTAGGAATATACCTTCATCACTTTTTACATAAAATTTTCCATTTCTTTCTTCCTTCAAGATGTAGCATTTACTTCCAAATACTTTGAAATAATGAACATTGGGTTTATAGCCATACCATAATTCAAAAGGTGTCTTCTTAGTACCTTTCTTTAGTTGAACTTTGTTCAAGGTGTGAATCACAGTACTGATGGCTTCCTTCCAGTATTTGGTTGCAACATTCTTTTCAATCATCAAGGTTATTGCACAATCGATAATAGATATGTTTCTTCTTTCTGCTATCCCATTTTTCTATGGTGTACCTAGGTTAAATACTTGTCTCTTGATTCCTCTTTCATTGCAGAATTCATTGAACTCATTAGAAATGAATTCACCTCCTCTATCAGATCTTAGGCATTTAATTTTATTTCTTGTTTCCTTCTTAACTCTGGCAAGGTACAACTTAAACTTCTAAAAAGCTTCTGATTTTTCTTTGAGAAACATAACATTCATCATTCTGGAATGTTCATCAACAAATAGAATGAAATACTTATCTCCTATATAAATTGTTGTTTCTATTGGTCCACACAAATTAGTATGCACTAACTCCAAGACTTTTTCAGTATTGTAATTCTTTCTCTTGAAACTAGTTTTTCCCATCTTCCTAATTTGACATTATTTGCATATTGCTAATTCAGGTTTCTTCAGAATAGGAATACCTCTTACTCTTTTTTTCTTGCTTATGTTGACCAGCTTATCAAAATTCACATGACACAACATTTTATGCCATAACCAACTTTCTTCTACGTGTGCAATAAAACATGAAATTTTAGTGAGATCAAGATAGAATAGGTTACCTTTTGTTTTCTTGCCAGTTCCAACTAGGTTTCCCTTACCATCTAGGAGCTTGGCCTTACCATTCATTAATTATACCTTGAAACCAATGTTATTCATCTGTGCCACACTTAGTATATTATTCCTTAGTCCTTCAACTCAATAAGCATTATCACATTTGATTCCTTCAGTTAGAGCAATACAACCTTTACCTTTCACATACCAAGGTTCATCATTCCCAAAATTGACACTCCCACCATCATAGTGCTCAAGATGTTCAAATTTGGTTTCATCACCAATCATGTGGTGAGAACAACCACTATCAATTATCCAAGTGCCATTCTTGCTAATATGAGAGTAAAGTGCAGTCTTTTCATTACTTCATTGTCTGACTCATCCTTAATAGCAATGTAAACCATTTCATCTTCATCTTCATCACTATCAGAATCTTTTGCAATATAACAATATTTCTTACCTTTGTCCTTGTAGCTTTTGTAACTCTTGAAATCTTTCTTGCCTTTTTACTTGTTGAAATTTTTTCTCATCTTTGTCTTCTTTGTTTGGACACTTAGCAATAATGTGACCAACCTCATTACATGAAAATAAAATCAATGGTATTCTTCCTTTGTACTTTTCTTTGGAAACTCTCTTTGCAAGTAATGCTTCATTGATTTCCAGATCCTCAAAATCACTATCACTGTCAATATGTTTTCCTTTTAAGTTTCTATCCATCTTACCAAGGTTTAATTTAGCTTTGAATGCAGACTCAAAATTGCTAGGATTAGGAGAATAATTGTCAAAATTGTCCAACTCAAAAGTTGTTAGTCTTCCAACCAATGCGTCTAGAGTTATATCATTACTGCACCTCATCTCTTGAATAGATGAAACTCTAATAACATAGATAGGTAGTAAAGTTCTCAATACCTTACTAACCACTGTTTTGTCTTCAATTGTTCCACCGGTAGCTCTGATGGCACTGACACTTTTTTTGATTATTTCATTGTATTTTTTAATGTCTTCTCCTTCTTTCATTTTCATCTGATCAAACTGACCTCTAATACTTTCTTCTTTGTCTCTCTGTACATTGTCATCTCCTCCATGTATATCATGTAGTTTCTTCCACATATCATAGGCAGTAGGGCAGTCCTTGACTTCATCAAATTTAGAATAGATGAGTGAAGAAGCTATATCAATCATCATTATGTTATGATTCTTCATGTAAATCATCTGATCCACAGACATAGGTCTTGGTGGTTCCACATACTTGTGATCTAAGAATTGCAAACCAGTGTCTCCAATAGTAGATAGATGTAGCCTCATCAAGTGTTTCCATGCAGAAAAGTTTTCTTTGTTAAGCTTGGGGATCTCCCTTCTATAAGACATCTCTGATCATTAGCTTAGGCCATGAAACCTTCCCTGAAAGAACAAAATACTCTGATACCAATTTTTGGAAATGAGTTGAGTAACTGAGAGAGGAGGGGTGAATTAGTTACTTCAAAAACAAATCCAAGTCCCTTTGATGTCTTAATTAAACTTATCATTGTTACTCCATTAACATAGATATTCTTTTGTTACTCGGTTAACAAAGAAAATCTTAAGATATTAACTGTGATTATACTTTAGTGATTAAGTGTAGAAACATAAAGCATAAATGAAATAACATGTACACAGATAACACCAAGATTTATCGTGGAAACCCAATTTGGGAAAACCACAATTGCAACTAGTTACTATTTTTCACTCTTCTGAAGTGAGCCCTGTTAGGAGCCAACCCTGTTAAAGGTTACAATACACACTGTTAGGTGTGACCCTGTTAGAGGATTTAATCACCCTGTAAGGAG
>MU225806.1:343023-359991 GCA_018584345.1 Thuja plicata | reverse complement strand
ATCCATTTAATATATCAAATATAATTCAAACTCGTGCAATTGACTTCGAAAACCCCACCTTTTAAGGATTTTTAAAGAATATGCAGTCAGCCTAAAAAACCCCACCTTTTACATCATAACTTGAGTTGTACTACTTTGTTTGATGTCTAAATTAGCTCGAAACGAGCGTATTTCAAAGGGCTATTGACTTGAGGGAAAATCAAGATTAAAAATTGCAAATAAGAAAGAGAAAAACAAAGAATAGGACTTAAGAATGCATGAAACATGTGTTACAAAGAACTTTTTTGGGATGACGAATTATCTTAATTAACACTTTATCCAGAACGTTCAAATCATATAGGATACTACTACGAATTGACAAGAAAATTTCGTAGGGTTGCCACAATTTTGTGATCTCAAAATTGAGGACAACAATAATTACATAAGTTTTCAAAGTTAAATGATGCATTCATCATTAAATTATGTAGGGAACTACAGGGTTTCCTTGAGCGGAGAATTTCCTCGGAGGCTAAATCGGCGATAACTACTTATGGTAGCCACTTTACTCAATTTTTGACATTTACTTATTTTAGGATTGGGGCATTTGACAATTATTCATGTAAGTTACCCAGATATCTAGATGATAAATTCATCCTGGTAGAGATTTGTAGGAAGATCTTGGAGGTTAATTCCAGGTGTGGTGAGCATCATAAGGAGGGGATACAATTTCCCATAACACTTGGTCCTTATACCTGCTCCTCTAGTTCAAACGTCCATAACCTAGTAAAGTGTGCCAGAGAAAAGTATTTATTTGAACACTACAACGTACTCCGAACACACTTTGATCTTGTAAATTTTGTCAAGGATAATTTTTAGCTAGGATCATCTTTCCACCATATCCCCACCCTAGATGACTACTAGGTGTCTAGCATGGATGATTACGACATGAGAGAGCAGTCATGGTCACGGCTCACAGTAGAGTAGATAAAACTCTATGGAGTAAATATTAATGTGGAGGGGGTTATAGAAGATGAGACAAATATACTTTCACCCCAATATGTGGGAAGGATAAAGGGAACATCTCTAAAGCCCATCATATTTGATGGGCTGAAATTGGATGATCTCAACCAAAGGATGGTGCCCATCCTTAAGCGAACAATGGAGTGGGGAAATAGATAGGAAGGCGGGGATCAAGCACCACAAAATCCATGCCCACCCCAAATCATATCCCACCTGTATCAACCTACAGAGCATCCAAAACTGGGCCACCAAATCCTAGTGAGAAACATGCAGCCGGTGGGGATGATCAGCTACCAAAGAAAGTCTATATGTTGACAAAGACATACAAAAGTGGGTCATTGTTGATAATCAATATTGACACATAGGAAGGCTCCCATCTAGGAGAAGAAGGAGAGCATGAAATGGTTTCTCAAGGAGAAACATATGAGAAACCTCAAGAGAAAATCACAGGGGCACAGTTAATAGGGACATAGAGAGATATATAGAAGGAGAATCTAAGCCCCCTCCCCCACAAGGTACCTCGATTATCTGCCCCATCCTCAACCGTGAAAAATTTGCAAATAGTGAGGAGGTTATTTGATATAGAGAGTCTAGCCAATGCTTCAGGGGTTCTATCCACCCCATCATGGATAGAGGAGACAATCAAAAAAAAAGGAGGAAAAGAGAAGAGGATAGAATTCCTCAGAGTGACTTGATCACTCACATCATGAGGGGCCCAACAGTGACAAAGAGAAAAAAATAAATCCCATATATTGTGTTCACTGGGGAAGGATCACAGGGCATGTCCAATTAGAGATTGTCCAAGCAAAACCACAGGAAGATGCCTCACCTATATCATTATCTTATTATGAGGTGAGAAAGATATATATAGGTCCCTCTCATCATGATAGTTTAGTAGATATGTGGGATTTTACACATGAAGAGGTAAGGGAGAGATTGGAAAACCTGAAGGGGGATAAGGAAAAGCTCAAGTCTACTGTAGCTCATCTTAAAAAATATATCAGAACAACCTTAACCCATTTTTCCTCACATCATGGGCAACCATCCAATGAGACATTTGATCCTTTATCATATACAATTCAGGAGGTAATTGCACAGTTGCATGAGGATCACCATCTGGGACAAATAGGTAGGGATTGGATACAAGATCTAAAGACTATGGGACTCCCTCTAATTGAATGCCTTGGGGAATATTATAAGGTCTATGTATATCCAAAGGATGTAGTGAGGAATGATATTCAACATCTCAGGGAAGAGAAGAGAATAGTAGAGAGTCTTAGTTTTCGTTAGAGGAGTTGATGAAGATGAAGATAGAGGATGCCATTGCCATAAATTTGATAGAGACAATAGATGCACCTCTTCAGAGGTGGAATTATTCCCTTTCATTCAAGAGGGACACTATAACGGAAGTCCACGAATAGCTAGATCACAAGGTTGAAACCCTTCATGCAGGCATTACACATATGGCAAAGTATTTTACCGAGATGGGATGCGGTTCTCATTATGGCACTAGTGATGAGCTAATTAATGTTTAGGGTATGAAGAATAGGTATCAGCTCAGTATGGACAACATTATCAGACCTGAAAAATATCAGAGTGGGAGTATCACTAAACTAATGGCTCTTGATGTGCAACTTGCAATAGCCACCAATGATGTCCAAGATATATCCCAACAAATCAAGCAGATAAAGGATGACCACCTCATATGGACAATGAGGAATGATCAAGTGATCATCCCAAAGGATGAAAACATGACACAAGTTCTCTCCTCCATGGACTAATATCTCAAAACAACATAGACTGGTGAAGAAGGTGGGCCTCACAAAGAGACTGCTCAAGCTTAACATAATAAGTACTAGCTTTGGTTTTTTTTTCAATCCTTATCTCTTAACTCCTATATACTATATTATTTTAAAATTTCTAAAGAAGACAAAGGGCACGCCAATCCTATTTTAGACTATGATTGTAATTAGATGAAAAGATTACTCTGCATTCTTAGTGAAGGGAAAATGAGTCTAATTAAGGTAGTTTACACATGTTGTTACTTGATTAATGAAATGACTCATTATAAATTCTAGTGGAACGTGACTATCTTCTGAGAAAATCTTCTATTCCTTGATTATCTATTTCATCCGCTCTTTTATTCCCTTTTCTATAAATGTGGTTAATTGGTAATTTTTTGAAATCCTGGCAAAGAGCACTAGCTCTGGCCAACATAGCATCTAGTCTCCAGTTAAGGAGAGAGCCTTTTCTTAATGCATTGATGATAATAGCTGAGTTGCCTTCAATTTTTAATTTCTTGCATCCTAAATGTCTACATAGTAATATTCCTTCTACCAGAGCATGTAATTCTGCCCCATTATTAGTCTCCTTTCCTATGTATTTAGCTAATTTTTTCACCTCCTTACCTTCCTGATTGTGAATGGTACACCCAATGCCAGCCAAGCCTGGGTTACCTCTAGAAGCACCATCAAAGTTTAATTAAAGCTAGCCTACATTAGGTGGTGTCCATTTACATTCATCTCTCTTGTTTCTTGTTATTGTACCTCCATTACCAATAAGAGGAGGGATAACAAGACTATGTCACTTCCCTCTCATTTTCGCTTCCTAGTGTGACATAGTAATTTCCTTTTTAACCTTTTTCATGTTATAATTATTTGTTAATTCTACAATAGATGCTTCAATTTTATTAATAATTTGGCCTATATCCAACTTATTGTCCTTCAAAATCCTCCTATTTTGTTCTTTCCATATTTTCCATAAAATGATTGAAGGGGAAATAATCCATAGTGAGCCATAAATGCTCCCTCATCTAAGGAAAGGCCAAGAGTTTAGTAAATCATCTATATTCTTTGGAAGCACTGATACCCACCCAATTTGTGAGCATAACCATGTCTAGCATTGAGTAGAGTATGAGCATCTAAGAAGTAGATGATCAATATTCTCCTTATCTTTTTTACATAAAGAGCATCTGCTAAGTCCTTGATAGCTCATCTTCACAAATTTCTCAGCTGTCAAAATCTTCTTATGCCATACCAGCTAGGAGAAGAAACTAGCCTTAGGGAGACAATATTTATGCCAGCATAAATTTTTCAGAGGGGATTCAGAGTTATTGATAAATCATGATCTCAATAGGTTATATCCTTCCTTGACTGAATAATATCCTTTGTTACTACCATCCAAAACCAGAAAATCCTTTTTAAGGTTTAAAGTTGTTTTCCTAAATTCCAAACATCTATTTAAAGTAGCAACATCTGCTGGGGAAAGACCAAGATCTTCCCAGTTCCTCCATTGCCATCCCATTCCCTCATTTTTGAAGGTAACATAGTCATTGAATTTATTACCTAATTTAACCGACAAAAACCTACAGGCGTTCGCAAGGCTTTTATTACCATCCAATGCACTATAACCACCCCAAGAATATTGCCAAAAAGGGGCCTTCTCCCCTTTCCCAATATTCCAAGTTAGTTTATTTTGGATGATTTATCTACAATCCAACATAAAGTTCTATATTCTAGAGCCTTTAGGGGGAGACAATTCTCTAAAAATATTAATGGGATCCTTATTGGAGAGATATTTTGATGTAAGTATTTTAACCCACTTCAGATGTGGATTGTTGTACATTCTCCATACAAGTTTTGCACCTAGGGCTTTACTCTATAGTTTTATATATTTTATTCCAGCTCCCCCTTCCTCTTTTGGTCGACAAACCTTATCCCAGGAAAGAAGTGAGAATTTTTTCTTGTCCCTTGTACCTTGCCAGAAGAAAGTCCTTAGAATTTTGTTAATTTCTTCCCTATTTTTTCTTGGAAGATCAATGCAAGCCATTTGAAAATGGGTTGTGTAGACAGAACAGACTGAACATTAGTTGCTCTGCCTACCAAAGAAAGTCATTTTCCATTCCATGTAGCCAACTTGTGATTGATTTTTTCAATGATATTTTTCCATAGTTTCATCGTTTTGATTCCTTTTTCCAAGGGAAGTCCTAAATATTTGCAAGGGAGACTCCCTGATTTGAAGTTGAGGATTTTACAAATCTCCATTTCAGTTGCAGGAGGGGTATTAAAGAAAAACATTTGTCTTTTTGGGATTGATTTCTTGTCCAGAAGCAAGAGCATATAGTCTGAGAATATATTTGTATGCTTTTTCTTCCTCCTTAGAGCTATGGCCATAAAGCATAGTGTCATCCACAAACCTGTTGATGTGTCATTGGTTCTATCCCACTAGTAATATTTATTCCTTTGATCCTATCCTCTAGCCTAGCCATATTGATGGCTCGTCCTAAATCTTCTGCCAAAATTATAAATAAAAAGGGTGAAATCAGATCACCTTACCTTAGTCCTATTTTAATCCCAAAGAATCCTTTTGGGGAGCCATTGACTAGAATAAAAAAATTTGGGGCAGAGATGCATTCTGATATCATATTCACCCATTGTTTTGCAAACCCAAAGGCAGTCAATCACTTTTTTAGAAAACTCATGTCAACTCTATCATAGGCTTTTTTTAATATCTAACGTTTTTAACATACTAGGGTCATGATTATTTTAAATAGAGTGAATAGCTTCTTGTGTTATGGTAACCCCATCATATATTGATCTTCCTTGGATGAAACCCGTTTGCTCCTCATTAATGAGGTTTGGGAGGAATTTTTGCAGCCTACTAGCTATCATTTTGGTAAATAGTTTATATAAAGTATTGCACAGTGCTATAGGTTTGAAATCATCAAAGGACTCAACTTTCTCCTTTTTTGGGATGAGGGCAATAAAGGTATTGTTAACTTCCCATAAAATATTTCTTGAATTTCTTACCCCTTCGAGTGCTTCAGTCACCTCATCTCCAATGAAGTCCCAACACTGCTAAAAAAAAATGTTGGGACACCATATGGTCCTGGAGATTTGTTCGGGTTCATTTTAAATAAGATTAGCTTCACTTCTTCCTTGGTAATTTTTCCTACTAGAAATTTATTCTGTTCAGGGGTGATAATTTTGGAGATGTTTCTAATAATTCTATCCTGGGCATCCATATTCCTTTCACTTTGTCTACTAAAAATGTTCTCAAAATACCTTATCACCTCCTTGTCTATACCTTCAGGTTCATTAATTACTTCCCCATTCATAAGTTTAATATAGGTGATCCTGTTAACAATTCTCCTTTGTTTAGTACTATTGTGGAAAAATTTGGTATTTATGTCCCCAACTTCCAACCATGTTTTCCTATATTTCTATCTCCAAAATATTTCTTCACTTCCTAATACCTCTTCATATTCCTTCATCAAGAATTTTTCCTCCTCATAAAGGGAAGCATCCATACCTTTCACCATTACTTCCTTATTTAAGTTTTCCAGTTTTTCCTCCATGGAGTTTTTGTTAGCGAAAATGTTATTGAAATGATTAGCGTTCCATACTTTTAATTTTTTTACCACTTGATATTTCTTTGATCCAGATACCTTGATTTACTTCCATCATTTTTCAATCATCTCCAAAAAACCCTCTTTCTTAAGCCACATTTGTTCAAATTTGAAAGGGCAGTTGTCCAGTTTACCCTCTTTGATTATGTTTGGTATAACTGGGTAGTAATCTGATCCTAAAATGGGTTTAACATCAGCAAATACAGTGAATGGTAAGTCCGCCAGGTTACCATTAATTAAAAATCTATCAAGTTTCTCGGCAATAAAGTTGAATCCCTTCCTCTTATTATTCCAAGTAAAAGCATCCTTTGGAGTACAAACCTCGAAGAGGCCATTCCTATTAATCTAGTTATTAAAGGTTTCAATAGCATGGGGGAGTCATTAAAGGCCACCCTATTTCACTGATGCTTTAGTAATTGTATTAAAATCCCCTCCAATTATTGAAATCTTACCTAAACAATCTTCCAACTTCTTCTCAATTTCCTTCCAAACTCTTCCCTTCTCTAGATTGGGGGTAGGGCCATAAACATTGAAGATCCTAAAACATAGTGATGTCTGGAGACTCTTAACAATTCCACAACTCAAGTTTATGTGTTCCTCTAAATCAGAAAGAGACACAGTTCTAGGATCCCAAATGAATCCCAAACCTCCAGATGCTCCTCTAGATGGAGCTCCCTAGAACTCTCTAAACCCCAGTGTTTTTTTTAAATTCTTTATTTCTTTGTTATCCAATTTGGTTTCTTGTAGCATAATTATGTCAGTTTTGGTTTGAGATATGCAATGCTTTAAAATTTGTTGCTTGTTAGGGGTGTTTAAGCCCCTAACATTCCAAGTTAGGACATTCAAGGCGACTTGGGAAGGAACTTCCCCTTCCCTGCATTGGAAATGGTCGTCAGTTTAGCTTGGCCCACAACACATATGTCCAATAATCTTAATTCTTGGTTTGACTTCCTTCCCCTTTTCTTATTAGATTTGGCACAATTAGGGGCTTGCAAACTAGGAAGAGTAGCTACAATCCCAAGTGTTTCTTGTTCCTTAAGCTCTCTATCCTCAATATCTAATAATAGATTACCAATATCAATTGAATCCTAATCATTCTCAACCTCCATACAACCTTTGATCAACACTTCTCTTTGTCTCAAGAGTTTCTCCTTGTCACAAATTTCATTCATAAATTGATCCATTAAATTGTTAACCACATTCACACATATGTTCAGTCAATAATCTTACTTCTTCCTCCGTCTCTGAAGAGTCATCACTGTTGATATTAGTAAAAACAACCACATCCTAGTTTTGAGCTGAATTTGAGATATTATTAAATGTATTAGTGGTATTTTCTTTGCATATTTCCATAAAATCAGGAACTGTCTCAGATATAATATGAAAACCTTCTTCATTCTCATTAAACTTTACTGAGATGCCTCCATCTAAGACCTTGGATTTTAAATTCCCTTACAATATTTCCCCTTCTTCAATATCTTCTGCTGGAGACACGACCCTCATAGTAATAGGGGATTCATTACTCTCAATGTGAGGAGAGACATTAATCATGTCCAAATTAAGCTTATCTTCCATTTCTGTGATAAGATCTGATTGTAGTAATACCGGTTTAATAACATAAATATCCTCTAGGCACTCAATAGTAATCAGATTAATAGTGCAAGCGTTAATGTCCATATTTACAATAATTATGTTGTCAGATTGGGGTCATTTAGCTTCTACCATACCTACACATTTCCCTATCTTATTACCTATGTTTATAAATAATTCTAAGCATATCAATTCAACAAGAATGTTTGGCAAAAGAATATCCTTATCAACTTTTTAAAAAAAATTAATTTTTTTGGATCACAATTTGGGATCCAATCAATAAAGGTAAAATTGCAATTTTTGAAACTAGGGTTTTATGACTTTATAAATTTATTCTTTAATTCTATACTATTACATTTTACAAGGAAAAAATCATCTGAGAGAAGAGCAATACTTACCTATCCTTCATATTTCTTTTCAAACCAGTCAGCAATTTCACTAATAGGTGTGCCATAACCATTCCACCGAGCAAAAATTGTGAATTTTTTGCATAGTATTTTAATCTTCTCAATCTTCCCCAATTTCATCTGAATAACAGTTGTCACATCCTTCATTATATCAAAATTATTTTTTTTGCTTTTGGAGGGTGACAAACCTCTCTCACATCTTTCAATGGATGATCAACCATTCAGAGAATGTTGACTTTGAATGTTGGCAGTGTGAGTCTTTTGTGATAGTCCCTAATTACCATGGGGTAAAATCAGAGGATCGAGAAAGGAAGGCATGTTAGGTAGATCCTGATGAAGTACATTAAAGGTGTTACACAGGGGTATATCAAAATCTTTTTCCTTTTCGGGTGCACAAAACTGCCCGAACCCGATCTCTTCTTTATTTTAACCTTCACCCATTGATTAGGGTTATCATCTATCAGTTCAGCATTATAATTTGAGAGATTCATCAAAGAGGTTGAGATTGGACCAGATATCAATTTATCTACATATTTTGATACAGACAACCTTCCCATATTGTTTTAGGCATATTTAGTTTTCTCAAAAAAGGAAAATTGTTGATCAATTTTTTCCACTAAGAAAGAAGTCAAACATGATCTTGAATATTTGAATGAGACTCTCCAAGAGGAGGAACATAGGGCTCCATGGCTCTAGACTTCCACATCAAAAAAAGCAACAGATCTTTTTCCCAGGGGGAGAACACCCTTTGAAGAATGAGGAAGCGGAGCACGTAGAGGACCTGAACCTTGAGAAACTTGTTTGTGTAGAGTGTCAGGATTTTGTAGATCCATATCACAAAATGGGATTGGCTTAGTAAAACAGTTCGCTCCAGGAAAGACATTCTGAAAGCTTACGATTTTTTGCCAAATTTAGCAGAGCAAGCCATCTTTTCTAAAAAATCATACATAGCAAATATTTTTTGAATATGTATTATATATTATAAATTGTAATAATTATTTATTATTGATAATATATATATATATATTGAAAATATAAAATTCTAAATATTTTAGAATATATAATAGTTATATATTATAATATTGTTTAAATATCTTGAAAATGAATTTTGTAATGAAAATAACATGTTTATAGTAATAAAATATAAAAATATAGTATCTCATAAAAATATATTATATTGTAAATTAAAAGAACAATTTCAAAATTAATTAAATGATCAAAATTGTCCGAAAAGGGGGTCCTATAACACCAAATCAATTCAACCAATCATATTGGAGATAAGTAATTTGTAGAATATAGAAAATGAATAAATAAATATCTAAACTTTAGAAATACTCGAATGAATAAAAAATAGTGACTTATGATTGGTTGATTGGTGCAAAACTAATTAACTAATTGTGCACAAGTGCATGCAATAGTATATTGCCTATGACAAATATAATAATATAATATTTAATAATTATAAATATAATCATTATAATTATTATATTTATAATTTTAGATTAAAATATTTAATATAATTTATATTTAAATAACCATAAACTAATTAGAAAATACTTAAATAATATGAACCAAATGAAACCCTAATCCTAACATTAGAGAAAAGGCAACCCTGATCTTAACTCTAAAACTAATTAAACTCTAATTGTAATCGTTATCCAAATTAAATCAACAAAATATAATATGAGAATACAAACACTCTTTCTTTGATTAAGTAATGGTCAAAGTAAATTAAATCATAACCTTATACAAAAATTCAATCAAAACCATAAACCAAACTATACACTAACCATAAAAATAAACCAAGTTTATGCCAAATAAAGACGTAACCATAGCACAACCAAATTAAACCCTAAATGTAATTAACCACTAAACTAAATTCATCCTTAACCCTAAACCATATTGAGCCCTAGCCCTAAACCTAATCGAACACTAAACCAAATTGAGCTATAATCATAAACCTAATTATATATTCAACCAAAATGAGCATTAACCCTATCTATAAGTTCAAAATTATATCCAAAGTATTACACAACCAAATTAAACCAAAGGGTAGTAATTATCTAAATGACATTGTATCTGTAAACTTTATAAAACCTTTATCCTAATAGTAAACCAAATGAAACCCTAATCCTAACATTAAAGAAAAGTCAACCCTGATCTTAACTCTAAAACTATTTAAAATCTAATTTTAATAGTTATACAAATTAAATTCTAAACCTAAACCTAATTCAAAAATAAAATGAGCTATACAATTACTTAAATATAAAAAATGCAGTTTACATAATATTTGAAATATTATTTTCAACAAAACATAATATGAGAATACAAACACTGTTTCTTTGATTAAGTAATGGTCAAAGTAAATTAAATCATAACCTTATAAAAAAATGAATCAAAACCATAAACCAAACTATACCCTAACCATAAAAATAAACCAAATTAAATATCAAAACAAGGCTAAGTTAATGCCAAATAAAGACGTATCCATAACACAACCAAATTAAACCCTAAATCTAATTAACCACTAGACTAAATTCATCCTTAACCCTAAACCATATTGAACTCTAGCCCTAAACCTAATCGAACACTAAAGAAAATTGAGCTATAATCCTAAACCTAATATATATTCAACCAAAATGAGCATTAACCCTATCTATAAGTTTAAAATTATATCCAAAGTATAACACAACCAAATTTAATTGTATCCTTGAACCAATCAAACCTTGACTCTTACACATAGAAACCAAACCTCTCTTGAAACATAAGCACAACAAATTTATATATAATTCTAAATACAATCAATTATTTTACAAAATTCAATTGTAACCTTACTAAATTATGGTTAATATTTTAGTTCTAACACTAACTCTAATTCTAGATCTAATTTTGACCTAATAGTAGAACATATAACCATTTAGCTAAAACTAAATTGAATCCTTAAAATAACACTTAACCAAATTCACTCCTAAACCTAAACCAAATTGAACATTAATCCAACTATAAACAAAATTGAACCTTCATGTTAAGCCTTAACCCTAATTGTAAACCAAATTGAATACTAATCATAACACTAAATAATATATTTAATTATCACCTTTATTAAAATAAGATTGGAATTTTAACATAAATCATAACTCTAAGTGTAATAGTTCAATTAGGGCTAGGATTACTTAAGATTATAGTTCAACTACCATTGTTGTTTACTTAAGGTTATGGTTTACTCAAGATGAGGATTAGAGCTAAGGATGTGGTTCAAATATAATTCAAATTAAATTTATTGTTACATTTCACATAGGGAGCTAGGATTAGAGGTAAATTAAGATTGATTTTTATTTTGGGTTAGGATTAGGTGTTAGATATCAATTATGATTATGACTTAGTTAAGGTTTAGAATTAGTGTTAATTTTAGTTTTCAAGTAAGGTTAGGGTTTACTTTGGGTTACAAATATGAAAATCATAAAATTGATAATAATTATAATCATAATACTGAATAAAACTGAACCATAACCATGATCCTAACCTAGTTGAACCCTTACCCTTACTAACAGAAAATTGAACTCCAATTCACAACCAATTTGAACCTTAACTTATATCAGATTGAAACCTAACCCTAATGATAAACAAACTTCAACCATTACACTAAATCAAATTGAAAACTAATCTTAAACCAAATTGAATAAAAATCTTGAACCAAATTGAACCATAACTCTAAAACTTGATGAAATTGAACACTAACCATAAACCACCAAATTAAACAATAACCATAATACTAAACTAAATTGAACCCTAGCCCTAAACCAAATTGAACACAAATATTAAACCAAAACTAAAACCCTAAATTAAACCTCAAACCTTAACTTAATTCAATATTAAACCAAATTGAACCCTAACACTAACCCTAAACTAATATGAACCCTAGCCCTATACCAAATGAACCTTAAACTTAACATTAAACCAGTTTGAATCTTAAAATCCCACAGTAAATTGAAAACTACCCATAAAATTAAATGGAATTAAACCTTAATGCTAAACCAAATTGAACTAAAATAAATATATTGAACTATAACCATAAACCAAACTAAATCCTAACTAAAAATCTAAACCAAATTTAATCCTAACTCTAAACCAAATTGATCTCTAACCCTAATACTAGAAAAGGTTAAAATAAACCCTTAAAAACTAAATTATATTGTAACCCTAATCTTAAACTATGTTGAACCCTAAACATAAACCTAATTGAACATTAAACTAAATGAAACACTAACCCTACACCAAATTTCACCACCTTAACACCAAACATAATTGAACCCTAACCCCTAAAGCTAATTAAATACTAACCCTAAAGCTAATCAAATACTAAGTGAAATCAAACCCTAACCCTTACACATTTAAATTAGTATTAATTTTTGTAATCCCAACTCTAAATTTAATTCTATATCTAATCTTTATACTAAAACTTTAATCAAATTTAGCACTAAACTTAACTCAAACCTAAACCTAAACTAAATTGAACCCTAACGTAAAATCAAAGTGAACTACATACCATAAACCTAATTGAAGACTAAATTAAACACTAACATTGAAGAAAATAAAATAAAAATATCTAATTAAAATAAACTTTAACCCTAATAGAAAACCAAATTGAACCCAAACCCTACCCATAGCCAAACCCTAAGCCTACTTCAACACTAGACCAAATATGGTTCAAAATAAGGGTCAGAGTTTGATTAGGGTTAGGTTTCAATTAGATTTTAGTTAGAGTTATGGTTCTCACAAGAGGAAGGATTAATGCTTAATTTGATTTAATGTTAGAGTATAATTTGGGTTTGGTATTAATTTTACTTATAGTTAGAGATAATATTAATTTAAGACTAGGGTTATAGTTTAATTATGGTACATGGTTCAATTACAATTAATAGCAAGGATAGGGTTTGGGTTCATTTAGATTTACATTATAATTAGGGTTAGGAAATGAAGCCAAATTGAACCCTAAAACTAACACTTAACATAATCGAACCTTAAACCTAAACCAAGTTGAACTTTAACCCAACTAAAAAAAATTGTACCTTAATGCTAAAATTAATCAGACCCTAAACCTAATCTTATTTAAACCTTAAACATAAACCAAATTGAACCCTAACCCTATCACTAAACTAAATTTAATCCTAGCCCTATGAATAATTAAACAATAGCCTAAATTAAATCCTAACCCTAACAATAAATCAAATTGAACCTTCGAATATTTATCTACCTTTCTCTAAAATATATAGGGGCCAACTATGTTGGAATTAATGGGAAGTGTGTACTAAGAGGGGAGGGGTGAATCAGTACCTCTAAAAATTTAGTATCTTTTAACCTTAATCCTTTAGGTAATCAATTGTTTATCCAACCATTTGTTCTATGCTATCTTGATGTAAGATTTATCAATTCATAAACTTAATCAAACATGTGAACATTCATAGAAACATTCATGAAAGTAATTGACACATAACACAAGATATGATATCGCAGAAAACTCCTGTTAGGAAGTAAGAATTTGTGTAGGGATAGCACCCACAAATTCTTCACTATCTGCAAATTGGAAGGGGCTGATTAAGATTTACAATTTGATCACTTCTTATGATATACCCTGTTAAGAGTATCTGTGGAGACTTGTAAAAGTCTACTCGGTTAAGAGCTTTAGCAACACTGTTGAGTGTGCACTAGGTTAAAAGATTTATAGTTGGATGGTTAAATCCACCTTCCTTGAAAGTATTTTTACACTTTTCTTCACTTGTTAGAATGTAAGCAGATTACAATTTGACCTGGTGTATGCAATCTCCTATTTTTTATTACAGATCCATTTTAGATTACATGAATAATTATATCACCTAATGTGATTGAATAATAACTTTGATGCTCGGTAGTATCTATTATTAGTTCTTGCTAACCAAATTCACCTTTTGTTGTTTTGGTTCTTGAAACTTTCAATCTGATCCATAGATGTTCTTGTATGCTTCATTCATCCTCTCATCCATTCTCACATCACATCATGATGAATGATTGAAACATCTATTTATAAGATAGATTGACCTAATCAAGTTTCATGTAAAACAATATTAACTCTAAGATCACAGGTTTACAACTTTACCTTGATCTCCTAGTCTATGTGTTTTAAATCAGTTAAATTAATTAAATCACTTACATTCATGTTTCTTGTCCCTAAAGAAATGGTTTTAAAAACAAATCAAGACTCTATAAATAGAACATGACTGTTTTATCTTACGTGGAAATCAGATCTAATTTTTGCGGGTTGCAATTGACTTTCAGTTTCTATCGGTTGGTTATGTTCTGAAGTGAGTTAGAATGTTTCTCAGTGTTCCTACTTGAACTATCTTTTGGGTTCCTCTGTGACTATTTTCTCATTTTTCACTATGACCTGCTTATCGGGTTCCATTCATTCCTTTCCATTTTGCATTTTTGGTTTACACACAAAATTGTGTCATCGGTTTTCTTTGTACTTAGTAGTTTTTGGTGATCTTTGATATGTGTTTTTGGTTTTCTCTTTGTCCTATCTTTCGGTGTATGCTTTACCGAAAGTGTTCTTTGTATACTAATGGAAAAATAATGTCATCAATCTCCCCCTTTGACATTAGTATCAAAAACTGATATGTGCAAAATACTAACAAAAATGTTAAGTATGTACAACATATATAATCCTTACTCATTTCATGACTCCCCCTATGTATATGCCAGAATATTATTATTTTCCCCTTATAGATAAGCATTTTCTTTGAAGTACTGTATAGTTTCCTATCTGTACATATCATTATTTTCCCCCTTTTTTGATATTCAGGGAAAATATGTATACCTTATATCTTATAAAAAATGTGAGAGTGCGAAGACTTCATGTCTTCCATCATCTTCTCTCATTGGTCCTTCAGGTTCTCTAGATCCATGTGCTCGAGTGTGATCTTTGAGTGCATATTGTAGATGTTGTCTGCTACAGACATCTCGGGGGTTACTATCAATTGTCTTGCTGAACTGATATGTTGTTGAAGCACTGTGAGATTTGGTAGAAGTTGAGCTTGGAGCTCAGTGACCTCTTCCCTGAATTGTGTTTCTGCTTCCCACAGTTCTTTCCTTAACCTTTTTATCTTAATACTCTTTTCATAATGCAACTTTATTGCATTGTACTCCATGGTTAAGCTTTTAGCACTAGTAGCTAGATCAGAATCTAACTTTGCTATCTTATCACTATGATCTTTAGTGAATTTATCAATTGTGCTCAATTGTTGGATCAAGGAAATAGCTTAAGCACTTATTGGATCTAATTCACTTATGAATTCTAAAAGCTTTACCTTGTTTACTGCCACTTCTTGATTGATTTTCTCAACAAGTTTGTGTTGATATTTCTGCTCTTCTCTCTCTTCAATTGCCTTCTTTGCATCAATGTTCTATGTTGTAATGGCTTCAGTGAGAGTAGCTAGTTGATCAAGGATCGGTTTATTTTGATCAACATCAACATCAGGTACAATTTGGTTCAAGATGTCCCTAATTTTTTCTAGTACCATGGAGTCTTGTTTCTTTCTCAGCTTCTCCTGTAATGTTTTCCTTTGGCATATTTCACCACATTCCTTCAGTGCTTCATAGTTAAGTGTAGTTGGGTCACATTTGGGTATCTCAATAATTTCATCTAGAGTGACTTCCAACTTACTCTTTTTGGATTTCTCCTTCTTCTTCTGAGTTTCACTTGAGTGTAGAACCATAGCCATCTTCTCAGCTTTGTCTGTGGTACTAGATGAAGTTACTTGTGGTGTTGCCTCTTTTTGTTGTTGTGCTTTGGTGTCAGCTTGTCGATTTTCTGTAGATGTCTCCACATCAACCTTTACATTATCGGTAGCAACTTTTTCAGTTTCCTTAGGAGTGCCATCTTTAGGTTTTCCTCCTTCATTAGTGTCCTTATGTAACCTTATTAGTTTTGGTTACAATATGAGTGTCTCTAATGACATTCTGTTCATAGGTGTTGTCTTTCTTTCCTTCATCCCTTGCATCCTCAGGAATGCTTGAATCTTTGTTAGGTGACTTGTCTATTTCTTGAAGTATATTGATGGCTTGCATCAATATTGGCATGTTGCTTGATATGTTCACCTGTGAAGTGTCAAAAGTTGTGTCCTATTCATCGGTCTTATCCTTGGTAACAGTGACATCTTCATCTTTTTTTATTTCTTCTACTGGGTCATCGGTTATGTCAATGATTGTCTTATCCACAATGTTGTCCATAGTGGTGTCCGACCATGTTTCATCTACAACATCTATTTTCTTGTTGTCAGTTGTGTCCATTTCTTCTTTATCTAACTCAACTGATGTGTCATCTTCTGCATCTTTGATTATTATTTGTTATTGAGTTTCATGACTATCATCTTGTTGTTGTTGTTGTCCTTTTTTGGGGCTTTCTTCCTCAATAGGTCTATTGAGTATTTTACTCCAAGTTTTGTGACTTTCTTTTTCAATCTCTATAAGCCTCCCTTCAAGAAATTTGTAGGCTCTCAACTTGGGTGAGAACTCCTTTTTATGGTTCTC